>UZAE01000488.1:0-22359 GCA_900617975.1 Rodentolepis nana | reverse complement strand
GCCAGGAGACTTCTTGCACTTTAGCTGTTTTAACGCAGCATTAAGTTCGCAATGTCTGAATGGTTCATTATTTGGTGTTGGTATGTCTTCCTTAATTTCACCAAACTGTCTTACTTGTATCTTTAAATCTCTTGAAGATTTTCTGACAAAAGGGTTTTCTTTTGCTTATGCGAATAGAACCTCGCAAAGTAGTTAGCTATTTCGTTGTCGGTGGTAAGCAATTTGCTGTTTAAGCGTATTGGTTCTTTCTTGGGTCTTTCTCTGTTGTTTTGGAGGTTACCCAGGAAGTTGAAAGTGCGTTGGCTATCACTTTATGATAAATATCATAAAGCCTGCCATTTGAAAAAATAATAATAATATTTGAATAAATCGCCAATTTCTTAAAACCCTTCTAGGCTTCATTACAAATAAGCCGAGTTTGGAATGTTACTTCACGCATTTTTGTGATAATATTCCCCCCCCCCGCAAATTTGCACCAAAGCAGCACGTTTCCTGGACGTTTTAGAACATCTAAACGTCTTTAGGTTAGTTAGCCTCTTCTTAGTTAGTAATATATCACAGATGATGTAATTATAAAAATGCACGAGGTTTGGGGGGCATTAAGGAACACAATAACACTAGATATTGAAAACATATGGCATCCCGAATTGGTTAATTTGCTCAATGACAAGGTTTGACTTTTTCTTATTCAGCGATTGATTGGGCTTCTCACATTTTTTCCGTCAAGCCTTCACCGAAGTCATTGTGAATAGGCGGCATCGCTCTCTTTAAAATTATATCCACTACCATTAATGCGGTATTAAAGAATCGTGCGAAAATAAAGCAAACTCCTCGAGAGAGAGAGAGAGAATCATTCGGCGTTCTTAAGCTTGTGACAGACATGAGAGTATATGCCGCCATTAAACTCAGTGGCAATATGGAATTCGTTATGATAAATGCAGACGTTCGTGTAAACTTTCCTGAACATACGGAAACCCTATCTAACACTTCAAGCTTTTAGAGACAAATTTAATTGGGGGGGGGGGGGATAAGGGGGACTAAAGTTCATGCTTTCCGTCGAAATGGAACAAGTATAGATATGCGCGTGTTTTGAATTAGATATCAAATAACTTAAAATTTTCGCATTTGTAATTGATACCTCAATGAAGTTTATCTACTGCTTTTGTGATTTTGGGCAAAATTGCGCACATAGAGCCAAACTGTTAAAAAACGTTGGATAGGGAGTGTGGGGGGGGACGGGGTGGGAGTTTGATCGAGAATCGAACTAGGGGTGTTGAAAATATCATATTTCACTAATGCAATGTCATTTGATCACTTTGGGACCCCCCCCAACTCTTATTCTTGATCAAATCAAATCACCCTTTCATATAAGAGCTGATTTGGAGACTAAATTACAGACAAGGTGCAAACGACTGAACTACTTGAATACTCTATAATTATTCCGAAATAAAATTTACGTTCAGTGGGGAAAGTTAAGCCTTTCTAAAAATTATCCTTGATCAAAGCCAATTCATGACCATGATAATTAATATAATCAGGCGTTGTCATAGCAATTTCAATTTTAGGGCGTTTGTTCCTACTGATAACCCCCTTCAATCATTTGATATTGATGGCGATTCTTAAGGTTATCCTTCTGTTCAAGTAAATTTGATTTTAATTGACGTAAAATAGAAAACCAGATTGAGTCTATCCTCTCTTTTGGTCTGAATAGAAATACCTGTAAGACTATATATATATATATATTGCTTACGACTGCGGCATTTATAACAGTTGAAGAGCCGCATCTTCGTGAGCATGCTTGATTGAGAGTTATTTCCTTTGGCATAAATATTAATTCTCAATAACGAAGAACTTATTAAGTGCCATGAGTGTGCAAATGTATGCAAGGCATTTGCCGATAGGCCGCCATTCCATTCCAGACACTTATTATTACATTAGTTAGGAATTTTGGGGGTTAATTGCCATTTTCAAAAATTAGGTCATGCATACGATTTAATAAACAAACTCAAAAAATCATCTGATCGGTAGAGGAAGAACATATCATGAGTAGAGCATTCGTTCATTAACTTTCATCCCTCCAAGGTTACCTACGCATTACGGAACCATATTAGGCCAGTTGGAGAAACAATTGATGTGAGCTGGATTTACTTCAGGAAACCACGAATTTTGTGTGTTAACTGCGAAAAAAGTGAAGAGGAATGAATATATTTTAAGTATGAAAAGCTATATTTGCCAACATTGTTAGTAATTTCTGAAAACATCTGTAGATGTCATTCAATCCTTGGGCAGATTAAACTGAAATATTTCCACTTCGTTGTTTCAGTTGATGGTTCTTAGAAGTTTATTTGATTAATGTGTTTGATTTTTATTAGTGCCTAACACTGTGATTTCCACAATATTCTAATATCAAGCAAGTCATTATTAATAACCTAATATCAGCGTTGAGGAGGTTCATTAGGAAAAGACTGATGAAATCTTGATATCAGGAGTTTATCACTACTTTAAAGACTGAGACATTCCATTAGTCATAGTCGTAGAATGAATTTGCGTTCAATGTTTAATTTGCACGGACTGACTCAATGACGGTATTAAATCCATAATATTTTAGCTTGGCTCGACCAAGTTATGTAAAATCGAGTGGGTAATCAGCCTCTCGGGTAATGTCTTGCTAAGGCATGTGTATTCTCACTAACTTTCCATCCAGATTTTGGCACAAAAACACTAGATATATCATTTACCTTTCCTTACATTTCAATTTATTTTCGACACAAAGTTGAGTTATATGGTTATTTTTCTTATTTTTTTTGGCGAAATGGCAGTTGGTTATTATATTTTAAAAGTTTGGTCATGATAAGAAAGAAAATTGTTAATTAAAGTAGAGATTACTGTTAATACATTATTACGACCAACTTCTGCGCAATTCAGCAATCATAGAGGGGGGGGGGGGAAGGGGTGAGGAGGGTTGGACTTTCCAATTAACCTTTGCTAACTCTGGCTTGAACGAACTAATCCCTTACCTCTTCCAAGATGGATTAACTTAAAATAAATTAGATAATGTCTTCGTTGGAAATTTTAATTAAACTCTACTTCCGAATCACCTAATTGTGGTCAGTGGCAACACTTGGATCAGTCATATAACTAATTAATCAGATGAACATCTGTTGATTAAGTTTCTATATCGATAAATTAATGGGAAGTAACAGTAAATTAAAGGAAAAATCAAGTTTCGGGGTGAAAGAAATGAATTTTATGATTGACGACCCGTTAATTGAGTCAACCTGATGGAGAATAGAAACATAATTACATGGAAGGAGCAAGCTGTATAGGTGATATTCAAGGACAGGAAGATAAATTCGCATTGTGAGGCGTCGATTTGAGGATAATCACTTGGCTCTATTAGGAAAACGACCCGTTTGCCTATGAAGACAATGCTATATGCTAAAATAAATCAAGATAATCTTTAGGCCCAATGTGCGCTATCTGGAAAATTTTTTACAGGCCTAAATGAGGTATTGATATTAGATTAAATCATAAGCTGCTACATATATGTGAACGTTCACAGCATAGAGGGCCATACCAATTGATTATTGACGCAACAAAAACCAATAATATTCGATTTCTCGTTGCATTGCGTCCTATGAAATAACGCATATCAGGACACCATCCTTAACGTTGATTTCGGATTTGGTAAGAATCCTATAAAATCATCTTCTAAGGAGGTGGTAGAGCAGGATTTCAAGTGGAAAGAAAAGAGGCAAAAAAATACGTGAAACTTTAAATTAAATCTTCCTTCAATTTCTACACTTTGTTTCCTCAAAGTTAAAGTTATGCACGTGCGTGTTCAAAGAACACTAAACAAGGTGCTTATAAAATAATTCTGCCTTATATATGCAAAAAGAGTCACTTCGTTATAGGTTTGAATATACGTCACGAATTAGAAATATATGAAACGCAAAACTTAGTGAAAAGATATCGATTTTGTTCAGAATAGCTGAATAGTTAGTTAATCACATATGCGATTTCCTCAATTAGCGATGCCAAGAAATATCAGAGTTCAGAAATGACTTTTAATTCGAAGGGTTTCCTCCAACTGCATTGAAATTGGGTTTAGTAAACACGGAATAAATGAAAAGGTGCGCTCAGTAACGAATCAGGTGTACAATTTACTTTACCATAATTTCACCCTTTTCTATCCTCAAGAATTAATTTTAAACTAAGATGATATTCGAATCTAAATATGAGCTAAATTTGATGACTATTACTTAAATCTTTTGCATCTTTATTGCACTTTTAAGCACAAGCTGCTGTTAATCTCAGGTACTTAATTATGAATATTCCCATCAAAATGTGGAACACGTGTACTACTTATAATCATTAAGTAACTTACGATTAGTGGGAAGAGATTAACGACACTTTTTTTTCACAGGGAGAATTACCTTGAACCCCTAATTCGTTACAAATTTTAAATTACAACATATTATAAGCAACGCTAATTCTCAGCATTCTGAGCTAATCAAGCTGGTTAAGAGCTTAGAATATTAAATTGCCCTAAGTGCTTTCTGTGCTAAAAGAGCAATAATCAGTACTTTCTGCGGTATTGTTCTTACAAATTTATATGGTATCAATATTTTATTATTATAGGGCTGATTTGCTTATTAAGCTTCAAAAATGCATATCAGGACAGGATTGAGTGCCATTTTGGAGTTATTTTAAAAAGTGACTTATATTCAATTGATTCATTTATCTTATGGTGGTTGAACTTGGTTTCGAGTTGTTTTTTGACATTTACACAATTGGATCAAGGCTTGTTCCCTTTGCTTGAGTCCAGTTATGTACGTTTCTCATACCGACTTCACTAGTGCCAGCATCTTACTGGTATACCCATCGGTAGGCATGAAAACATTTTAGGCTGTCTTCGGTGACCTTCTATTCAGTAAGAAGACCACTAACCCAAACGGCAGTTTCCCTCTCTTCTTTCTAAGAAAGTGGTACTTTTCATAGGCTGCTCTAAGTAGCTTAGACGCCACTATAACAGTAAGGAGACTTAAATACAGTGCACGTTTACGAAAGGATTGTGATCAGTGCAATTAATATTCAAGGCATAGACTAAAACTGCAGAATTTCATAAATTCAGTTTAGAGTGTCAAAAATATTGCCATTCGCCTTCACCTTTCTCTCATCTTTTGATATTTTGTCTTGTACCCTATACAAAATACATTAATTCACCATATTTGCTTGCAATCCCGCATAAGATTAATCTCAAAATTGAATGTGCACTGAAATATTAACAAATTTAACAAGTATCTAGTCAGCTATATATCACATTTCACGCATTCATTCAGCACAATATTCCGAGCAAAATTCGTTATCAAATTTTTAATGTTAAATTGACTAATTGACACCATTAATCATGATTCTAAATCCAATTCAACATGTAAAAAGGCCTTTTCAGATAGAAATAAGAAGACAGAAAAATAATTCACTCAGAACTCTGGACATGCTTTTTCGTTTAATCAAGCCATTTATCAAATTAAGGAGGCAACGCTACCAAGAGGAAAGTTTCAACAATTGATATGAGGGCAGCTCGTCATTCGGGGGGCGGGGCGGGGCGGGGGTAGTCATGGCAAGGAAAAAAAACAATAAGCTGTGGTGGTCTTGACAACTGTGAAATTGGTATTTGTCAAAATTGTGTCAAAAATCTCACAAGTTAAAAAAATCACAGGTTTATCACAATTTATGACATGTGACAATGTCATTTGGCACTGTGGCAGTTAATTTTATGTGAGTAATGTCCATTTCTCTCTTGCACATACTAAGCTCTGTCTGAATTAAAGTGTCAATTCATTCACATTTACTATAAAATAAGAATGAAATTTTACAGCTGAAGACGTGACATTTTTTCGTAGTGAAACCGTAGATGTAATCAACATTTTTTCCTGTGATTGATAGTCTAATTTGTGGTAAACAATGAGGATAGGAAAATTCTATTTTATTATCTGCTATGCACATCAACATGAATCTATGATTGATTGGTTAAGAATTAAATTGTGAAGACAAATAAATTAATAACTAATTCGAGCTAATAATCGATTTTAAGGCTAGCAAAGGAGGGAAGATCAGTTTTCAAAAACGAAATAATGCCTTTTAACAATTTTGCCTTCAATACAGTGATAGAATTCCAGAAGAAATAAAATTAAATTTTATCCAAATTCTTTCACTTTCTCCACTACTTAGGAATTTCTTAAAATTGCCATTGTTATAACCTTGACGACAAAGTTAGTTCAAATCACCAATAAAGCAAATTAAACATGGCAGTTTCTTATACCGCTATTCTTGAATATTATCAACAACAAAGCGGTTCATTTTCGGACAGATCTGGAGGTGTAAATTAATGAAAAATTACACTTAATCGTGGTTCTAAATAAAGACCAAAATCCTGTAGGTGCAACTCCTGTAAATGGACATTAGCCCTTTAGTTGAATTCAGACTCCACAGAGAGGAGGAACAGGCAAAATCACGAAATGTCGAGGAAGAACAGAAGAGTGATCAACAGATGTAAAAGAGAGACAGACAGACAGACAAAACGGCAAAGAAAAAGTATTGTGAGCACTGTGGAGTTGGTGGAATATGACAGTCTGTGGGGTCATGGTAGTTTGAAGTCAAAAGTCAACTGCCAAATAGTAGACTTTTTTGACGTTTGAATATACGTTGCCCAGGGTGCACTATGTGGAGGTAAGTCTATCGCACATCCCATGGACAAATTTTAGATATTTTGTCATTAACATAATGCTTGCTTAATAAGGACTGAAGTCTGCCTCAAACCTACAGAAGATCATCCTCCTTTTGCACTAGCATTTTAATCACTCATTCTTTCAACTCTTACAACTTTAACTTTCTCTTTGCACCTGATGATTTGGTGCTGGTTTGTTAACTATATGACCATGAAGTTAAATAAGAACTTAAACACCTGCTCGTGAAAATCCACTGGATTCTCCCGATTTACCTTTAGTTGAAGTTCTCACGTCCTCTCAAGATGTTGGGGACAAAGACGCGCAGATTGTAACTTGTAGAGGTTACTACAGAAATTAGCCCCGACTAGTCTTTAAAAAGCACATGATAAAAAAACCCAAAAGTGAGGAAGCTGCATCAATAGTGTCGAGAAAACAGAAAACACAGAGTCAAATAGGGTTTATTAAGAATTATGTGGAATTGTAAATATGATCAGCAAATGGATTTAATTTAGGCGACTCGTATGAATATTCCAGAATATTCCAACGTGCACGAGCTTATTTCATGTGGCCTTGATGACGTTGTTCACTCCACAAACACAAGTTTAAGAGATGTTATTATTTGTTAATAGGGACACCTTCTTTATTTTAATTTCTCTCTATTCGATCACCCTACTACTTAAATTGACGCTTTTAATGAGTAAGTTTCTATAACAATACCGACCGTTTTTCTCTTGGTCAGATGGTCTTTATAGTTATAATTGTCTTTAAAATTGGCTCACCTTATACACACTCCCATTGCTAAGCCTACAGACTAGAACTCTTTAAGGTCATTTTCGGAATTCATTAATAATGAAATTGGAGAGACGTCTAGCGAATAATTAATGCAGCTTTTTGTGCTTGGAAATAATGCAAATGTCGGTGTTAGTAACAGCTCTATATCACGCCATAGAGTATCGGTTGCAGCAGCAATAGAATTATCACTGTGTCTAAATTGCATAAAGAGACTTACACTCGCTCAAGCACACACACACAAATTCGCATAATTTGAATAAGTATGCTGCCGTTAATGCCTATTGCTGCTCCTTTGAAGCTAATGTACAAAATTTACATTTCATGCGAATTTAGCGACTAACGGAGGCCTTTTTTCTCATCCATAGTGCATAGAGCACATGGAAATTAGCTAATACGCCAGATGCTACTTCTTCTGGTAGTAATTTCTTGCAGGAGCAATTACCCCCCTAATTACCGTTTACGACAATGCGTTGAAAGTCAGTCCCTTGACATATCGGGAACGAGTGGTAGGTAAGGTGGGGAAGAGATGCTAATTAAACTTTAAATTAAATATTTTTTGTAGTTCAGTAACTAATGCATGCTTACATTTTACGTAAATTTTTGATTTATTTAATTTCTTTAGATTTGTTTTAATAAGGTTGTTTGTGGTAAAAATCGTGTTGAACAACGATGAATATGAGCTAAGTAACATCTCAATTTTATAATAACCATAAGAATAAAATATTGCCTACATATCGAACTGACTAAAATATATTATTTTAATTCTATAAATTAAAGGGAGCAAGATTCCATTAAGTTAATTAAATAATCAGCGAATTAAAGTGAGAAAGTGCAATTGATGCTCAGCAAATATTCAAATACTTGCAGGTAAAAACGAGAAAATTTTGTCTTTCCGCAAGAAACAATAATGCATTCAAATGGGCTGTGATTTCGGTCCAAATTTTAAAATACCCAAAGGCAATAATGAACCAATTATGTTTAATGTATATCAAATAGCAGGTTTCATGAGAGTTATCATTAGCGGACTTCATTTGGACTTCACAGAAGGGAGGAACAGACAAAGTCACAACAGGTGGAAGGGAGGGGGGAAGAGTGATTCACAGATGTGGAGGAGACAGACGCAAAGGTAGAGAAAAAGGTAAGGAGATTACTGTGGAAGTGGTCAAATATGACATACAGTGGGGTCATGGTGGTTTGAAGTCAGAAGTCAACTGTCGATTAATAGACCTTTTGCCGTATGTGCATACGTTGCACAGGAAGCACTGCGTAGAGGTAAGTCCATTGCGCACCTCATAATGAGCCAAATTTAACAAGATTATAGTCAAAGATGAAATTCACAAACCACTAATTCTTTTCATCTCAACCATGCTTTAAATCAAACTTTATCATATAATATTTTTACATATAAATTTATTATAGACCTATTTACGTAGTCGTCTGGTTCAGAATTCGAATATATAACCTACTGACGGTCTTTTTTGGCCATTTAACATCCAATATTTTCTAAGTTTCAATTATTCCCTCTATTGAATAATTCTTAATTCTTACCCCTGGTGGGCTTGACATCAATCTGCTTCATCATTCCAGTCCATTACATTCGCCAGTAAACTAACAAAACACTCCTAAATTTTATCCTTTAAGGTAGATTTTACTAGATTCAAACTTGGTGACTTGAACGAGACTTAATTGGTCACTGGAACTAATTTAAAATGTAGTGATAATTTAATTACTTTAGTAAGTGCAATTAGTAATAATCTTACTGACGTATTATATGAGTGCGCAATGGTTCAACTTCTTGGTCAAAATATGCTCCAAAGTAAAGCAAATACAACTGAAACCACCGACTGCTTAAAGATACATCGAATCTTATAGCTGTAGGTACCACCTAACCATTCTCATTACTTGCCATCTTCTTTCCATTAGAACGCCTACCTCCATATTTCCATAATGCTATCACTTTCCTGCTTCATAATGCTCGTTCCATCTTGACTCGACTACTTTGAGGGCCCTTGGCATATTGAAGGAAGGATTTAAGTCAGTTTTGGCTAGACATTTAAGAGATATGATAGCCTAAATCGATATGTCTCTACCAATGTATTCAGGTGACAGCTGCATGGTCTTCGAATTTTCCATTTTTCTGCAACCCAAGTTTCGAAAAATGAAAAATCTTTTGTCTCTCTAGGTTAAAATCAATAACTTGATTCATTATATTATACTATTTATATATAATCTAATTTAAGGTTCCATTAAAATTTGCAAGTAATTTGTAAACGACACTTTGCAATCTATGGGTTAATTTCGAACGAGAATGCACCAATCTGCTTCTATTTAGGACAGCTTTATTTAGAAGATGTCCTCGAGGGTAATTAGTGTGAGGCATAAAAATTAAGAACAACCAACGTCATCACCACCACCACCGCTTCACTCTAACTGTTAACTATGCATATTATACACAACGCGGAAAACAGCTGTTAGAGCGAAATGAGTAGTCCAAGGACCGAATGTTCACAATCTCTTCTTTCTCTACAAACAGCATGACACAGCCAAAAAACTCAAATATGTGAACATGCGCAAAAAGGGAGGGTGAAGTGCGATTGATGGCGTCGAATGCCTTTTACTAAAGGCTGCATTTCTGCCCATTAGTTTTCTCGCCCTATCGCTCACCTATTCGTCACCATGGTGCTGAAATGAACATTTTTTTGCCTAGGATAAACACTAGAATTAAGAATATAATCACGAGTACTAACTTAAATGATTTTTAAGGCACGGAGCATTGGAGTTGGAAGTTTTTGATCACACAAATAGGAGTCTCAATGGCAGTGAATTCGCTAGTGATAAGGGGGCGAATTCCATGTAACTAAGTGAAGTAAATATAATGCCCATGCAGCTCTCAGGGACTAAGTTGGAATATTTATTTTAAAAGTAAGAAGCTGAGTTAAATCAGAATCAATTCAAATCAAAACTACTGACAGCAAATTAATTTAGTATTTCAGGTATATAATCAAAATAACAAGCTATAAACAAACAAACCTTTCTAAACTGTTTGGTATTCAAATGAGTACACCCGACCACGAAGAAATGCTCTAAAACTGAGGATAAAGTGAAGGCAAAAAGGCCTCGAATAACCGGTACTTCGAGCAATTTAAATTTCTTCTAGCTTCTAAAGCATACTCAAAGTCTTTGATCAATTTTGTATTTTATATTGTAAAGTAAAGAGGTTTTTTAAAATGTTTAAAAACTATCTCCAGCAAATTTTAAAAAACTTAAAATCGTCTTAGATTTTTGACTAACCCGATTTGACAAGTTCTTTGAAAATTAAATTGTTATATTATTGTATTGGATGCTCGCTTTCATCACGACTTTATGTGTTTACTGATTTTTAAATAGTAACGTATATTATTCATATTTTTTCCTTTGATTTTGCACAATGCAACCTGACCTCTTTATCACATGATTTTTGATCAAATGGCAGGCGTTTTGATAGTTATCATTAACTCTCTAATTGACTTCAGGCTTCACAGATGGGAAGAAACATTAAAGTGAAAAAGGTCGAGATGGGGGGGGGGCAGAAGAGTGTTTCAAAGATGCAAAAGAGACAGACCGACACAAAGGTAGAAAAAAGGTGAGGTGAGTACGATTGAAGTAGTCGAATTTGACATACAGTGGTGTGATGGTAGTTTGGAGTCAGAAGTCAACTTCCAGTTAACAGACTTTTTGCCGTATGAGAATACTTTGCCCAGGGTGCACCACATGGAGGTAAGTCTATCGCACACCCCCTTTATCACATGATAAAGATATGGGACAGCCATATATGCACATACATAACTCAGTTTCATCCATATTTGACGTTGATTAATTTTGAGAAAATCATAATAATCTATTTAAGGAATATTATTATAAACTCAAATACAGCAATCGATTCTCAAAGGAGGTGATTTAGAATTCAAAATAAGGTATTCAATTATGCTCCCCAATGCTAATCTCCACATGACAAAAGTTTTCCATGTAAAATGAAGTGATAGGCTTCTTTTCTGTCAGTAAATTAGTAAATGGGTATTTTCGCCTCAGGGTTGCTCATTTCATTAAGTACTTTGCGTGCTTTCTTCTCCTTTTAACAGCCAGCGAAGTTATTTAAACACCCAATAAGTTCTGTGTAGCATACATTACCAACACCGCTAAACCAAGACATCGAATGCGCGGCTTAGAGCGATCTGAAACGTGTGGACGTGGAGTGTAGAGACCATTCAGCCAACCACCAATCAATAGTCAGTACATTGTTGGCAAACCTTAATTGTAATTTAATGAATAAGCATTTTTGCAGTCACACAACTAGAATAGACTCACTTCGCAACCTACGGCCTGTTCCCTCGATATTGTTGGGGGGTAACCTAGCTAATTTCAGGAGCCAGTATATGCATGGGGGTGTTGCCATAGCGATTGGTGGGGTTTAGCCAAGGCTTATGTGCGTAGTGTGAGTTGGATTTCCTCTTAAATTAAGGCGAGGTAATACAGGCAAATATTCTCAGCGTTGACGCCAAATTAACACAAAAGAGCTTTTACTAAGCTTATAAAAAACATGGTGAATATTGAGGATAATTAGGAATCATCAAATTATTAATTAACCAGTACTGCTTTTTTAAACATAAATTGATCTTTGATTTAATTTAATTCATTAACTGCTAAAATCTAATTACATCCCATTTTTAAATTTTAACAATTGCGCACTTTATCGATAGGGGGTTATGCTAACATTGGCAACAAATTTAGTTAAATAATTTTGAGTAAGCATCAAATAACTTAAACAGATTAAAATTGAATTTAAAATTAATTATAAAGACAAAGCATCAATAGAGTCAGTGAGGTGAATGAAAATGCAATTTAACTTTATTAAGGAAAGTTATGCTCACTTGAAAGCTATCTTTACGAGGTTTATACATAAATGTTGTTCCATAACCATATCGGAGAGCAAAACGCATTGATATCATAGTGCAAATGTAACACTTAGTGTTTCTTAAATTAGTTTAATTAGTGCACTGAAAATGATACTAAATTTTGCAAAAATGGTATATCTCTTTTGAGTTATTATAGTTGTCATTATAGTATGTTCAGATTTGTTCTTGTTTTTTTTGACGCTAGACACTTGTTAAATACTGTTTCAGACATCATAACCTGATAATAATAGGCATTTTTTCTGCCATTCATTGCTTTTTATATGATCTTGGTATAAATAGCAATGATCTAATTGAGAAGCAGCTGCCAAAACCTTCACAGTGATTAGCCAAAGGATTTGTTAGACTGCCCTTAGATTTGTCCATGTAGTGAGATGAAAACTATAACAGGTAAAACAATCCAAAACTTTATTTATTTGTTTAAATAAAATGGCGGGCTTTGTGAAAGTTATCATTAGCCCCTTAGTGGACTTCTGGCTTCACAGAGGGGAAAAACATCAACGTCACAAAAAAGTCGAGAGGAGGAACAGAGGAGGGATTCATAGATGCAAACGAGCCAACCAGACACAAAGGTAGAGAAAAAGGTAAGATAAGGTGAGTACAATGGAAGTGGTCGAGTATGACACACAATGGGGTCATGGTAGTTTGAAGTAAGAAGTCAACTGTCGGTTAATAGACATTTTTAACGTATGAGAATACGCTGTCCAGGATACGGCATGTAGAGGTTAGTCCATCGCACAACCCACAATTAGAAACTAATAATATTAATTCAGGTTTCTTTCTACTCATCTTTTTCTTGCAAACACTTCAGCCACAAGAGTTGCCAATATGAAATTTATGAGGACGTAAATGGGCAAACTTGAAATTTTTTGCAGAGCTTTAAGCAGTTAGAGACTTACGGTGAAAAAAACATTCCGTAATATAGCTTCACCAGCAATATCACCAACAACATGAATTTATCACACTTGCTTCGAGCATTCTGAGGCGTTGGTGCTTGAGTGCAGTTTGATAGCGGTCTTGGAAACCTCTCAAAACACCAGATTCGTTACGAAATTTCGCAGGGAAAACAAATTGTTTTAAAAAATCATTTTGAGACGGTAAACTAGATCACTTAGATCATGGTCTTTGATGAGAGAAAGACACTTGAAACATCTTCACAGATTGGAAGATTTTTCACCAAGGTAATCAGAGGGAATTTGAACTTTCCATCAAGATTTTAATAGGAATTTATTTTTAGGTGGATGACACTTTTCAAGGCCCTATTGTCTCCAAGTCCTCAATTCCACAACAGTCTAACTTGTACTTCCTAAATGCTAAATGCTAAACATCTTCACACTTATAGAACTAGTTAACTAAAGGAGGATTTACACCGGTTTTATGATGAAATTCGTTAACTTACAGAATCAGAGAATGTGTCGATTTTTTGGGTGAGGCAAACCATTCTTACAGAATCATGGCAATTTCCTACTGTTTCTTCGTCAGTAATTTAGGACGGTCTAATTGTTCTCCATGAAAGTTGTTGTTACGTCGGCGGTGTTGCCATACTCAAGCCTAAATCAAAACCCGATTCTAAAGAAAGCTTAATCTTCTATTGTTATGCAACAAATGAATTACTACTCACTTTAAACTGCCTACAGTGAAGCAGACTTAACATTATTACTCATTAATAGACTGGACAAGTTTTAATTTACAAAATGTCATCTTGAAAAATATGCGGCTCTTTTAAAACTTTGACATTAGGTTAACTATAAAATGGGGTTCAACTTAAGAAAACGGAGCCATGTAAACGTAGCACTTTACTCATCTCGTCTCTGCGTTGATGAAATTACGAACCAATTAATATCCTGTAAGGCCATTTGCATTCTCGAACCCACAATGAAAGGAAATATTTACTCGCTAAAAGAATCACCAATTAGTACTGTAAATCGCAGGCAAACATTTGCAAGATCCTTTAAATTGATGTTTTTCAATTCGCACCAACTATGCAGTAAAAGCTGGGGAAACTGAGACTAATGATCAAACAATGGGGTAGTCATTGATGCCTTGACATTTCCCTCTCTCTCCACCTCTATGTGCGGCTCCTTTCAATCATTTTCTGAACACCACTTTATTCAATGACAATTACTTCTCATGAAACAAGAGAGATGAGAATGCTTTGAT
This sequence comes from Rodentolepis nana, assembly GCA_900617975.1. Classification (NCBI taxonomy): domain Eukaryota; kingdom Metazoa; phylum Platyhelminthes; class Cestoda; order Cyclophyllidea; family Hymenolepididae; genus Rodentolepis; species Rodentolepis nana. The sequence continues at coordinate 7,727 of UZAE01000488.1, read as the reverse complement.
TTACTTTGAGAGCAGTTTTATGATTTACAAACTTGATAGGGGAGAAATGTAGTTAAGCAAAAGGAATTACCTGGAGTAGGGTATTAAAATTATATTTCACATAGAAGTGATCTCTCCATCTTAGTAATCTTAATATTTCATAAAATATCCCATGCATTTTAATTCATCTATAAAAAAGTGCGGCCTTGACTTCGTCAATTAATCCTCCAACTTAATCATACTATTCATTCAAAATTCAATCGCAATTACCGCACACCTTTGTCTGTGTAATGTATCGCAGTACCCGAAATAATGGTCCAGTTATGGGGAATCTTTTGGCGATTTGGCAAAATAAAAGGCTATTCTCATGGGGAACGAGGGTGGTGAAAATGGGCAAAGACAATCGCTGAAATAGTTCATTTTATTGAAAAAAATGGGTTTATTTTGTCACATTTAACCAGTAAATAATAATTCGATGGTAACTAAGCCAGACAATAATTAGAATAGCATAGTTGAAAGTTAATTTAATTAGGCGAATTTATTAATTCAGCATTAACGAAGAAATAAATGTTTTCGAATTGTTTTATTTTGCGGGGAGCTGGGGGGGGGGAGTAGGGGGAGGTATTATCAGCTTTTCACCTGAATGAATACCCTTTTTGTGAAAAGACAGATTTCTTCACTTGATTAATTAGAGTTGCTACAATTAAAATTTAATAGTCAAGATGACTGCCCTTATCATTATTTTTGAAGGTTAAGCAATATTGATAAGTCCGCGATAAAAACTCACCTTTAGCAATGTTTGAAATAATGAATATTAATTAAATTAGATGTAAAAAAGTAGATGAATATTTGATTGGGCCAAATTTTAAAGCTTGCAGCGCCATCCAAACTTTTACTTGTTTTATCCAATTACTCAAGCGTCAATCAAAAAGTAAGCGGGATTTTCACTTAAGAAACCAGACCAAATTAGCTTATTTAACCTACTGTTGATCAAATTATCTTCAATACAGCAGATAAAGTACAAGAGCCTTCACGAAATGAGTGCTTGATTGAGCATAGGTGTATTTGCCAAATGCACAAGGATAGGAGGTTCAGGAATGGGTAGGAGTAGAAATTTAACTTGTAAAGAAGGTAAAGAGACCATTACTGAGAAAAAATTGCGATTTCTGATGTGGCTGACTGATTTTAAGGTCTCTGTCTTGATTTTTTGGCATTTGACAATTACGTCACAAGGATTTATTTATTAATTTATATCAAATGGCAGGCGTTTTGATAGTTATCATTAGCCCTGGAGCTGACTTCGGGGCTTCTCAGAGAGGAGGAGGAGGAACATCAAAGTGACAAAAAGTCGAGAGGTGGAACAGAAGAGTGATTCACAGATATAAAAGAGACAGACAGACAGACACAATGGCATAAAAAAGGTAAGATGAGTACTTCAGAAGGGGTCGAATATGACAAATAGTTGGGCTATAGTAGTTTGAAGTAAGAAGTCAACTGCCGATCAATAGACTTTTTGCCTTAAAAGTATACGTTGCCCAGGGTGCACCACGTGGATGTAAGTCTATTGCGCACTCCACGTCACAAGCATCAATAGAAGCGTAATACATAGGGAGGTAGAGCAAGGCATTCAGGTGCTACCAAAATCATTAATAGCTTCAAAAACTGATATAAGCGCTTAAATGATTGTGTGCACTCTCAGAAAAGCTTGGTACTACAGGGTATTAACAGCCTTTCATTTATGCGTAGTCTGGCTATTTGAATATTTTTAAGTAGATTTTAACTGGACGTTTAGTTGTAATGCCAGGACAATTGTCAGTTGATAGTCAAATTTTGGAGTCAAAGTTATGCCAATTCGATCACCTATCTCTGGAGTGCATAATGCTACCAAGTTTAAGCAATAAGAAACACATCCATGAGAAGTAAACTAATGCTGTAAATTTGTCTCCCCTTATGAATACTTAAGCCAACAAACGATGTTTGTCTAAATATTTTTTCTCGTACTTTAATCATTTTAGAAATCGCACTTGCTTGTTTACAAGCTGATAATAAGATTGAACTTTAAGACGGCATTAATAGCAGTTGATTGGTTATTCGCTATCTTATCTTAATAGGCAAGAGAGAAAGCCTTTAGTAACAGCTAAAATTTGAAACATTCTGCGCTGATGTTCAGTTTTTCCATTACCTTCGGGATCTGTCGAATAAGCTTTGCTTACCTCATAGCCACGCTCTAACGTGGTTGAAATTAATTTTAACAGACGATATCAGGGGTAGCATGAGTTGAATGACATTAATAACTCCTTATAATTGATGGAAATAATGATGCTTAACTTGCTCATAAAGTTATTAGGAGGCATAAATCAAATTTAGGGACAAGCGGTAAAGTTATTGTAGTTTCACCTGACATTTATCAGTCAGATTCGCTTCAGGCAATATTGGTATTAGCCGTTAGCTAAGCAATCGCCTTTCGTAAATATTTCGTCCAATTTTGTTCCAATCACTTTATTGACTAAGTTATTTTAAGCCATCTTTTGTTGTAATTTGAATGTGTGGGTAAAGCGCCATGTGCTGCTCTTTTATTACCCCTTTTTAAGCATACTCATGTCAATAAATTGGCTGTCTGATAAACTATAACTTAGGAGTACTCAAGACCAAATAAAAGCTTCATTTCCTGATAGAACAAGCTTTAGGAAATTCAGAATGGACATGATAATACAAGTAAGTCGAAGAACAACATTATGCTTTGCTTGTCTTTTTGGCAGATGGTCGTCAGTTGAAAAGGTTAAAATCAATCGCTTTGCTGATGACTAGAAAAGTCAGGTAATCTAAATTCAATAACATCAACGCATTTTTTGTTATGAATGAAAAGGGTTTAAGCCAATCATGATTTGTATTTACATTTGAGCTATTTACCTTATTTTGGTATTGAAGTACTGAGTTTCCGCATCATAATTTCGAAAACATAACTTAGAATTTAAATGTTATGAGCATTTTCGGACAAATAACCCAAAATCCCATAGATTTTCGCTGACGATATGGAGTTTATTATGTTTGTAAAAAATAATAACGGTGATATTTGTACTACTATACGGAAATATTGATTTTAGCTATGAAGCTCTATATTGATTTTTGTGGACGATCATGCACCGCGTTTGAGTAAGTACAGTTTTCAATGAGATTAATGCCCGAGGTTTTGGGTTGCAGTGTATAGTTTCAACTTCCGAAACTCAAATTTCGAAGTTATCAGATCAAAATGTATTTTATTAAATATTTCCCCTAATGAAAATATTAATTAATTTTTTCTCCTTCATTACTATTTGCTTTCTTTATACTATTGGCCTAATTTGAGATTTCATTATTTGACCATCTTGTTCATCCTCCCCTCAACCCTATGCTGAGAATTGGGATATGGAGATTGTAGATCATAAAAGATGGCGAGGAAAAATAAGACAACTTCAAAATGTAAATACTGAACTCAAAATTGGCTTTGAATGTGAAAGAATTCAAATCTATCCTGATGAACCATCAGAAAAGCGACTAATTAATTCTGAAGAAAGAGGAAAAAATTTTACGATGGTAGAAGAACGATTCACCAAAGTTTACGAACATGAAAACAAATAAAAAGATATTTACATTGTTTTACTATGACCCAGAAACAAACCTACTGCAAAAGGAGCGTCCAAAATATTTCATTCATTTCATCTCAGGTCTAAATTTAAATAGAATAGGCAAGTTTTTTATGAATAGTCAAACTCCGGTAATTTATAAGATGTCTTACCATCTCTTTGAAACATTCTGAAGTCTGAATATCAAATACATGTCCTGAGATTACATATTTTGAATTCTCCATTTCTTCTTTTATTTGGAAGAAATTAATTCGAATATATTTAATAGTTATTTGGGTGGTCTTCGAAAAACTCTTCAGTCGGAAGTAAGTTATTTTTTAAATTTTCGGAATGATTGAATAAAGAAACAATATCGCATTAAGGCATCTTGTGAAGTAAAGCGCGCACGTGGTCATTAAAAATGACAGTGGCATGACTTCGAAATTACTTGAAAGAATTTCCGTGAAAAGCATGCCTACGAATGTCCGCTTTCCCCATAAAACTCTAAATGGTGGATCTGAATTGAGTTTCATTGCGCCAGGTTCTGTAAATATTTATTTATTTATTTCAAATGATAGGCGTTTTGATAATTATCATTCATCCTATAGCTGACTTCAGGCTTCATAGGGGGAAGGAACATCAAAGTAGCAGAAAGCAGAGGAGTGACGAACAGAAGAGTGATTCAAAGATGCAAAATAGACAGGCACAAAGACAGAGAAAAGGTAGGATGAGTGCTGTGGAAGTGTTAGAATATAGCATACAATTGGGCCATTGTAGCTTGAAGTGAGAAGTCAACTGCCAGTTAATAGACTTGTACCGTTAAAGTAGACATACAGTGGGGTCATGGCAAACAGTGGAAGTGGTCGAATATGCCATACAGTGGGGTCATGATAGTTTGAACTCAGAAGTCAACTGCCAGTTAATAGACTTACTCATGGTAGTTTGAAGTCAACTGCCAGGTAATAGACTTTAGTTTGAAGTGAGAAGTCAACTGCCGATTGATAGACTTTTATTTGAAGTCAGAAGTCAACTGCCAGTTAATAGACCTTTTCAGTCAGAAGTCAACTGCCGGTTTATAGACTTTTTTGCCGTTTGAGTAGTGAGAAGTCAACTGCCAGTCAATAGACTTTTTTGTGAAGTGAGAAGTCAACTGCCAGTTAATAGACCTTTTTGCGGTATGAAGTGAGAAGTCAACTGCCGGTTAATAGACTTTTTTGCCACATGAAGTCAGAAGTCAACTGCCGGTTTATAGACTTTTTTGTGAAGTGAGAAGTCAACTGCCAGTTAATAGACCTTTTTGCGGTATGAAGTCAGAAGTCAAATGCCGGTTAATAGACCTTTTTGCCGATAGTTTGAAGTCAAACTGCCGGTTAATAGACTTTTTTGCCGTATTGTATACGTCCTGCCAGTTAATAGACTTTTTTGCCGTATGAGCATACGTTTCCCAGGGTGCACCACGTGGAGGTAAGTCTATTGCACAACCCGGTTCTGTATATATAACTCGCTCAAATGTCATGGAGAGGCAAAAAAGCAGTGTGCCAATCGCAGCAAGAATAATTCAATTTTGAGGTCAAAATCGAAGGTCAACCAAGTAGCGCTGCCAAAATTCGCATAATAACAAAGAAGAGGAGGAAGCAGCATCTTGACCCAACTCACTTTTTAAATAGAGAAAAAAATTGATTCGAAAATAAACAATTTTGGTCAAATTGAGAATAAATAAGTTTCTTTAATAACAAAGTGAGCTCTAATTGTTGTTCAATGCAGTCGACTCGAAGGTCTCGAGCGAATACGCGTGGAAAGAGGAAATCCAAATTGAAAAAAAACAAAGTTTGAGGGAAATTGTAGGACGAATGGAAATTGAGTCCCTTGTGATAATTCTTCGGTGGAATTAGTGATGACAAAACGGAGCAAGATGAAATTCAATAAATAACCTAGAATAATTAACAGCTCAATAGGAAAGAAAGTTGATCCAATAATGAGACGTAAAGCGAACCAGGAAGGCGTGGCATAAAGAAGGAGCTGTTGGGGGGCGGGGGGGGGGAGGCTCTATATTAATGTGAGCCAAATATTTAAAACAATAATTCATTTGGGAAAAGAGCAGTAATAATTATATTCCATTATACTTCATTTTATTTATTATTAATGACTGGTGTGCTTATTTTAAGGTCAAAATTCAAACTCGCTGTTAGCCCAACTGACTTGTGCACTACCTTCCTCATATGCGACATGCGAACAGAAATTTCAAGTCTTTAGATAGCAAAAACTATCCACAATAATGCAAGAATATTCTATTTTTATTTCCGAGAAGCAATTATCATTGAATACTGTAATGTTTAAAAAGTACTTAAAAGGAAGCAGACGTAGAGTTTGAGAGAGCACCATCAGGGCATCAATGAGTACCACAATATTTAATTCTTGGTCTCAGTTTCTCAAACATTGACTGCATGGGTGTTACGAGTTGAAAAACCGTAAATTAAATGATCCGACAAAGGTTTGTCTGCGATGTTTAGCCCTAATTGGGGCTTATTTTTTAACATTTCAATTTCTACCTTCGTTGTGTGTCCGAGAATGCAAATTGTCATTCAGAATATTAATTCGTTTTCAAGGTTAACAAAACAAAAATGAGTTGAATAAATTTATAAGTTAGCAGACCTATTCCTACCATCGTAATGCTAATTGTAAATATATTTGTCTTTACGAAAATTTTGCGGCAAATCTTATATCTTGAGAGGTCACTAAGATCTCTATCAAACTTATATTAAATATCAATGCTTCAGAATGTCAAAAGCAGGCAATGAACTGACTTTTGAGGTGACGGAAGATATATGTGGATGGAATTTCTGATGAAGCTGCATTGAGTAATGTTTTCATTCACCGTAGGCCTCTAAAGTATGGAGGTTCTGTAACAATTTTCAATTAGCACGTTTTTGCCCTCATAAATATCACTTTGACAACTCATGCGGCTGACGGGTACATTGGAGAAGACTGAGCAGAACGAAACTCAAAATACAGAGAGCATAGTGTGACAACATCAATAGCCAATCTGAAAAAGGATATGAGTCGCAGAGGAGTTTCGGCGAAGTTTCTACGGAAAACGAGGAGAAGCAAGTATAAGGAAGAGGCGTCCTGAAGTAACCAGTCGTGCGTTTAGGCTATAGGAAGAAAGAGAAAAGTGAACTTGCTATGAAATAATTAGGTTATAGAGCCTCCTGTTGCTAACTTACCATACGAAAATTCCAAGTTAAGAGGAAAGAAAATGACAGGTCCTAAGTAACTGTTAAGGGAACAATTTCAGATAAAGTTTAATACACTTCTTATGAAAACGAAAAGGAATAAGTCGTCACGACTGACCACAAGAAGAGAGGAGGGACTTCAAACGAATACAAAGAAGAATTTCTACGACCAAAGGCACAACTCATAAGACGAGTTGTCAAGACGAAAATCTGATTGTGTAAATTAGGAAAATCTGGAATTAATAGATTTAACAGCAGAAACTTGTGTGTTTTCCTGCTTTCTTGCTAGTGTGTCGTAAAGTCCAGAAGACAGGAGCTCATTAAGTCTAATTACCCAGCTGTGTTTGCTTCACTTCATCTTACTTGTGATTAGACACTGCTAGACGTGGTTTAATAAAGATTTTACACCTTGGGTGAATGCAGTCATCACAACTCATCTAACTGAAAATTTTTATTTCATCTCAAAAGATATCTTCAGTGTCCTTTACAAGATCATTTGAAACAAAAATAAATAATTGAGTCAATAAAATCGGAAATAACGAGCAATATTTGTTGAACAGTTTTGAAAAGTCTTTTACAACAATGTTGACAACGAATCAGGAAAATTAGCAAATATCCTATAATATTTATTTATATCAAATGGCAGGCGTTTTGATAGTTATCATTAGGCCTTTAGTTGACTTCAGGCTTCATAGAGGGGAGGAACATCAAAGTGAAATAAAGTCGAGAATGGGGGGGGGGGAGGAACAGAAGAGTGTTTCAAAGATGTAGAAGAGACAGGCACAAAGTTAGACAAAAAGGTAAAATGAATACTGTGAAAGTATGACATACAGTGGGGTGATGGTAGTTTGGAATCTGAAGTCAACTGCCGGCTAATAGACTTTTTTACCGTATGAGTATACGTTGCCCAGGG
>UZAE01000487.1:0-22372 GCA_900617975.1 Rodentolepis nana | reverse complement strand
GAGAAGCACCTCGATCTTCTAAAATGGAGTTGCGATAGGCAAACAGTCAGATGGAAGCAAAAGCTCCAATACGGAGAAGTGAATGAAAGTTTCACAATGAGACTCTAAGAAAGCTTTCTCTTGTAGTTACAACAAAGGACTCACCGCTTAAGACCGATACACCAGTGAAAAGTGTGTTCAGAATCAAGGAAAACAGGGAAAAATATTAATTTTTAAAAAACAGATGATTCAACAGTCCGATTGGCGATGACAGTCAGTCGTCCTGAACACTGATTTTGGGCACTACTGAAGCCTTTCATGACCCCCCCCCCCTAACCTAAACTTGTCAGTTGTTAGTGAACCAATCTCTGCCTGTGTTGTCTTAGACCAAAGATCCTTCATGCGGATTTGAGTGAGTACCTAGGAACTCAAAATCCTGCAATCAACGAAAATTTCCAAAAAACCCTCTTCTATTTACCGCAATAGGGTGGTGTGTTTTTCTACACAATTATAATAGCCAATATGGGGTGTGCGATAGACTTACCTCCACGTGGTGCACCCTGGGCAACGTGTACTCATACGGCAAAAAAGTCTATTAACCGGCAGTTGACTACTCACTTCAAACTGCCAAGACCCCACCGCATTTCATATACGACTAATTCCACAGTACTCACCTTTTTTCTACCTTATTCGCCCCCTTTCACAGTACTCATCTTACCTTTTTTATAACTTTGTGTCATATCTGTCTGTCTCTTTTACGTCTGTGAATCATTATTCTGTCATCTGTCTGCCTCTTTTACATCCGTGAATCGCTCTTCTGTTTCCCTGTCTGCCTCTTTTACATCTGTGAAACGCTCTTCTGTTCTGTCTGCCTCTTTTACATCTGTGAATCGCTCTTCTGATCCCAACCCTTCTGCCTCTTTTACATCTGTGAATCGCTCTTCTGTTCCTCGTGTCAACTAAAGGGCTAATGATACCTATTATAACGCCTGCCATTTGAAATAAATAAATAAATAAATAATAAATAATAGCCGATATACCACTAAAGACTGCTCGTGAGTCTTCTAGGATATCCCCAGTATATACATAAATTCCATCGGTAGGGGAAGGCAATGGGCTTACCCGTCCTCTCTGTAGCTCTATCAGCAGCTTTAGCAGCGGGAGGATGACGATCTTGTGCTGTAGTCTTAGTGGTAGTAGGAACTGGGACATTGTCCACTTCAACGTCGTTCATATTTCTGACACGCGAGCGTTTCTTAATTCCCTGTGGTGTTTTGGGGGTTTTCTTTTCAATATTTTTTGTTTCCTCTGTTATTGTGGTCATTTCTACCCTCTTTCTTGCTTTAGAGGCCGGTATTTCCTCATCCGCCCGTTTCTTCAGCCTTTTATTAAAGTTAAAAAAAACAGGTAACAACACAACCGCCTTTTCGATTCATGTAATTAAATAGCATACAAGGCAAACAACATACGTTGTAGATGAATCTGAACCACCATTTAACGGAGACTTGGTCTAAAAGTAAAAAAATCAAGTTATTGACAATGCAAACACGATTGATAACTCATTCCAGGATACGGAAGCCTTTCTCTCTCTCTCTCTAGCTTAGTTCTTATGCACTGATGGATGAAATAAATAAAAAATCAAGAATTCTTGACAAATTTGTAACAGCTGACCCAAAGTGATAAATGGATTCTGAAAAATTGAGCCGCTGTTTCCCCCAAGCCTCTGATTGTGCCGCCTCTTTGAGGTTGTTTGCTGCCACAAATCTAGTTCAAGCGGCTGATGACAATGCGACCTTGCACCCATCATCCAGAAATAAAGCAAAGCAACGAAGCTCACGTACTCAATAGAGAGAGAGGAACATCAAATCGAAAGTCATTTCAGTACGATTTGTTTCCGAGCCTAAAGTGGCCAAGTAGCAAACAGTTCCGACACAACCTGTCTGCTTGATCACCGAACAACTCAAACATGCTATCTAAAGGCACACACAAGGAAGGTTGCTCTACTTTGCCTTCCTCATAATTCATGCATAGCGCAAAAAGACTCCAAGTCTCCAAAATGATCTGGTCCTAAACAAACGTCAGGGCTTGATGATAAGTGCAAGTAACTCAGAGAAATTCGCCTTGCAAAGACAGTTTCTCCAACAAATGAACCGGAGACTAAATTGGTTGGACAGAATGCAGGTGGACCTGTCCTTGCTTATCATCAAGATCCAATATGATGTCATATTAATCTTCCTTTACTTCACATTGATTTTAGTTAACCTAGATCTACCCCCCCCCCCCAACCCAGCAATCTCCTTTCTACTCTACGTCGATTCATATTCAAATTGAACTGAAGTTATTAACATTAAATCTACCACTTCAAGAAACCAGCCGTTATCACTAATTGGATTTATGGCATCACCGAGGTTATTGGTCTATGCATGCTCATCCATTCAAAGATACATATTCATATTTTCAGATTTACTAAAATTTTCTCAACAATACAGGACATAAAGATCGGATCCATGGTCGTCAGTGATCAAATCTTCTCGTCATTTACTTAACTCGTTGTTTGGAGGGATCCATGGAACCAAAGCGGAAATAGCTCTGACTAAGATATGACACACCCTAACTCTACCTATGACAATTGTGCTTGTACTTCCCGTGTAATCAATGCACATTAGCAACGTTAAGTCAGACACCTGAATTAATCCAATCAGTACAGAGAAGGAAGCTAACATCAATGAATAACCGAACATATGGTTCATCTCAACCGTCAGATATTACTTAGATCTCGAAATTCATGCATCCATTCTCTCGACAACATAGGATTTCATGGAGCTTGTTAGTACTTTATCGGTCTTCCATTACTATCACAGAAGAACCAACACTACATAACCAAAAAACCAAAATAAGAGGAAGAGAGTCAACCTACCGCAACACCATTAATTGCAGTCGGTGTCTTGTCACTGACTATCACGTCCGAAGGCGGCTCAGCAGACTTCTGCGTTGGCATACTAGCCGCCGTAGTCTTCGGAGACGAAGACGCAGCAACATCTTTTGATGACTGTCTGGCGACTGGGGGTAAGGTTGAATTGGGCGAATCAACAACGCTAGAATATATAAAAGCACTTTATTTATTTCACACGGTAAAGCAAAAACAGCCTGAGAAAATTCAAATAAACAAATGGAAAAAGAATTTTCACAAAGACGCAGATTTAAAAAGCAAATGAAAAAAACGGCTTGTGGCATAACTAATTCAAAAGACAGTAAGTTTGGCTAGAAATGTAGAAAGGAGTCACTCTGATGAGAAACTCGGAATCTACAATCTCCTTGTACACCAGAATTACCGTCCAAATCGCTGAATGCGCACAGATAAGCATCGATCTCTCGCGACCCTTGACATGACAGACGTGCACACGTAGACCTCTGCGTATGGTACATATATAATTTAAAATAGAGTTAATTTACCTCTGAACCGTGTGCAAGAAGCTTGGGGTAATGCGACGGCGACCGTCCTTTGTACGGCTTTCTTTTTGCGAGGTCTACGAGGAGAAAGAGATTTCAATTTCTTACTTCCCTGGCAAAGCGAACGAATCCCACAAATTTCCCCCCCCCCCCCCCCCCCCGACTATGCCATCAATTTAGGACTCACATTTTTTTCCTTGGTCATACCGGTATGTCAAGAAAACTTCACCACACAACGTCAGCAGCTGCTGAACTAACGTATTCAGTTCATCTCAATTTAAGAATATTTATTCTAATTGCCCTCAAAAGTAGTCATTTGATTATATGTCATTTGCAATTCACTGACCTTGTAACGCATATAATTAACTACTACCTTGAGTTGCTCATCCCTAACTTCCACTCACAATCTTCTGATTCGCTTCTACTTGTGGGCCAACAATGCAGTGTCTGTCTCTTTCATATCTTATTGGTGGTCGAAATAGGACTTAAACAGGGTTGCACAATGTGCACTGCTGATTCGAACGCTTTAAAGGCCCACAGACAAGTGAAGATCAAACTTACCCACTGGACTTTCTCAGCAACCTTAACACCAGAGTTTTTACTGGTAGTATTTCCCATTCTCTGTCTCAATTCCTCTTGTTGGCGCTGTAGAGCCAAAGCTTCAGGGGTTTCTAGCACAACACTTCCAGTCTTCTGATTAAAAACAGAAGTAACATTGCTTTCTGACGACCTTGATGAATTTAGAAGGTTGTCAATTAGACTTTGGCCATAGGTCCTGCGATGATGCTGAACCTATTGGACATAAGGAAAAAAAGATGGGAGACGAATAAAACCACACTAGTCAATGCTTCCCATGTGTCGAAACTTACAGTTTCTTCTGGACTAAGCGGTTCACCTAACTCATCTTTCGTAAAACAGAGGTAAGCAACAGAACCATCTAGAGAACAGACCATCAGCTCCTGCCCAGTTGCACTCCTATGGAACAAAAGGGATACCGCAAGAAATATCAATGCATTCAAACAAGCGAATATTTGGAAATAATTCACCACATACCAGGTCAAATCAGAAATAGCATGTGTAAAGAGATCACGTAGGACAACCAGAGCACGTCTACGTGCAGTTGACTGCAAGGGAGAGAGAGAGGACAAAATTAAATACAGAATATGCTACTAAAAGGATTAAGTATAGTGAAACGCACCCATACTGATAAGCACCGGTCTTTCCCACCAATAGCAAGGCAAAGTATATTCTACCGGAGTTAAAAGTTAAAATTAGATAATCAAATTTTAACTTACAATAAATCCATTGTTTTTAGTTTTTTTCATTATATTCGGATTATAGCGCTATAAAAGAAAGGGGTAGTTGTTAGGAAGGATAATAGTCATTTCCAAACACGAATAAGCGAGATTTCATTAAACGCATTCATTTTCCAATGAAGTGCATGGAACTATCATTTTTTTCTCATTTAAGATGCTCACAGGTGCACATCCAGCAATGTGGACGTGGCAAACCGTAATGGCCAACTTCGATCAAAACGAGGGTGATTTTCAAATAGATGGGTCTAGAGGTTGCCATAAAAACAAATCATTGAATGGCAAAAGAAATCCACACCGGAATATGACCTCTGAAGGACTTGAAATGCCTTCTAATCTAAAACCACTATTCCATTTTAATCCGATTTAATAGATTTAAACACTAATTAGATGGGAGAGTGAGAGAATAAAAAAATGTAAGTCGATATATTGCGCGAGAAGTCTGCGTTTTCCAAACAAATATCTTCACCTTTCCCACTTTCACGCGCTAAATAAACTTAAATAATTCATGTTGTGTTAGTCAAATTGAGTAAACAGATTGCGGTATCCACTCCCAGCGTCTGGCCAAATGATAGGCCTTTATGAAACATTGTGACCCGAGTAAGATTACTTTTCCTATGTTGAAAGAGTCGGAATTTATGCGCTATGTTGAAATGTTATCTAAATAAAAAAGTCTAGGTATTCATTAGAAAAGAGCTTCGGATATTCATAACCTTCGACAAAAGCTTTCAACAAAGAAACATCACATAGAAGGAATACGCCCACAACAATTCCAAAACGGGCCATTATTACGCCTCTACTCTTGAAAACGAAGAAAAATTCTTGTCTTAAACTAGTGCTATGATAAATCATAATTTAATCACTATATATTAGGAAACTTGAAGATCTGTGTACGCTTGAATAAACCAGCTAAACAAAATCCATTGTGAACTTACCGCACAAGTAAGGTGCTTTTCGTGACCAACAAGATCAGATCCAGTTGCCTGCCATCGATTGCGATTAAGTAGTTGAACCACCGGAAAGTTACCATTAACAGCATGTGGAGCGGCAATACAGGATCCATCAGGACTCCAAGAAAGACGCATTAGGGCTGTCTGATCTGCATGCTAAAGTGGTAGTGTAAGAAGTGGAATAACTAAACATACATCGGGAAAGAACTTAGAAACAGTAGCTTCAATTTGCCAATCAGCAGAGCGCCAGATTCGAACACCAAGATCATCTGAGTGGGTAGCCAGAAAACGACCCGCAGGATCCCATGTTACTCCCTTAACAGCTCCTTTGTGACTTTTGAGGATAGTGATGAGTTGGAATGATGGCTGAGAACCATCATTCAGTGAAGAGACGCCATAAATGGCAACTGTGCAATCAATACTTGTAGATGCCAGTCTAGTTCCATCCTGAGACCAGGCAATATCAACAACATCTGAACAAGAAAAATCCAATTTTGATTTAGCTGACAAAAATGTTCCCAATAATAGACGAGAATTTAAAGATACCACCGCTATGATTTCGTAAAGCAGCTATGCGCCTCCAATGTTCAGAAAACTTCTCCTTAGCACCGAATACACCACTATGAGTACCAGCGCTAAAACAAGCATAAGATTAAAGAGAGTTAAAAAGTAAAAGGTAAGTAAGTATTTAAAAGGATAATTTACGGCGATTTTTCCCAAACAATTACAGAGTGATCAACACTGCCGGTCGCCAACCAACGACCCGTTGGTGACCATCGAACAGTGTTCACACAACCTTCATGGTCATCCATCCGGAAGAGTTGTTTTGATGAAGTGGCATTGGTTTCCTTGGAAGGATCTCTTATATAGGACATATCCCAAATGATAACAGTGCCACCAGTTTTACCCAAGCCACCAGTTGCAAGGCGTGAGCCATCTGGATGGATATCCAAACTGCAAATTGAATGATCTTAATGAAGAGATTTGATTACATGGTAATTATTAGTAACATACATGAGTTTGTGGATTTACACTGAATACCGTGGGTGACCCAGTGGGGTTTGTAGAGCCTCATTACTGAGAAAAATAAATTTCGGAATAAATAACTACATACATTTGTGACGTAAAATATTAAAAGCATAATTATAAAGTGAATACAATAGATGAACAGAGAAACCCGACCCTACCACAGACACCAAAAAATTATCGGTCAACTTTGATTTTTACACTAACCTTGAAAGAAGATGAACGAATGAACAAAATTTATTTTGAGGATCTATTTTTGATTGAGAAAAAATTCACTCACATTATAAAATAATTGATAAAATTATCTAATTATTTTGAAATAGCTTATTATATATATATAACAAAGTATCTGTTATGCTTTTGAATATTTTCCATTATTTGATCAGGCAGACTGTAATTTGCAGCACATTGTGATTTTCAATAAATTTTAATTAATATAAATTTCTACGTTTGTTTTTAGGCACATTTTTCTTGTCTAGAAGAAAATATTTTCCTCAACTTCAATACCCTAATTAAGTATGGAACTGCAGCCCTATTATCTCTTTTAAAGTTTGATTTTGAAAGATCTGTAAAAAATTAATTGAAATGATGAATTTTTATATGTCAACAAGTGAAATCAACAAGCAAACTGTAGACCCGCTCAATTTACCTACTGTATAATGTGCACTATGAAAATAAATATTTGTTAACTTAACAGGCCAATCAATTCCATAGACCTTTGTGAATAGCCAATAAATTGCTTGTATGACCTATCTCAGTCTTTCTAATAAACAAAGAACAGAATTTCGCATGGTTCCCGTTGTCATTCAAATTCGAAAGCCAACAAAATTGCGAAGAAACACTTCATTTTTACAAGCATAGTTCAATACGTAGGCAAATATCTTGATAAAAGGTGTTTGGCTTTTTTAGGGAGGTTAACATTCTTCACTTTATTCTTAGCATGGTTCAATACTTGACGGGCTCATTATGTGCAAATTAATGTCCATTCTAATAGGGTAAGTAAGTAGAACAATACTACCGCAACCCATACCAAAATGAATGCAGAGCTGGGCATCGAGAAACAGTGAAGTTGAAGAGAGTGAAAAGACAAACTGAATTGAAAAGTAGGTGTAAGAACCAATCGAGGAAGGAGTCTGACTGGACATTAAACAATATGGTAGTATGATTTCAATCTTTTACTTCTTTTTGATTCTTGTTAAATTTTTTATATTTCATATTTCTACAGAGCAATATGCTCTCTCATGCTAGTTGGTCTTCTCCAAGAGGTGTTCCATAATGTATTTTCATTGAAACCGATCTTTTGCAATACTGCTACATTACTAGCTTTTCAACTTAACTATTTG
Organism: Rodentolepis nana; assembly: GCA_900617975.1. Classification (NCBI taxonomy): domain Eukaryota; kingdom Metazoa; phylum Platyhelminthes; class Cestoda; order Cyclophyllidea; family Hymenolepididae; genus Rodentolepis; species Rodentolepis nana. Next base: position 14,311 of record UZAE01000487.1, on the reverse strand, counting down.
GGAACATTTTAACTTGAATACGTAACATAGTAGTTACGTTATGCTTTTTAAACTGTGTTAAATTGAAATAAATAAATAGTGCTCATTCATATTGCTTTCTTGAATGAAAAATAAACAATAAATTTTGTTGTGGAATGATACACTGCTGATCGGAACCTAGAGAGAGGGTCTGTTGTGGTGCGCCGGCCGGGAATCAAACCCTGGCCGCCCGCATGGTAGGCGAGCATTCTACTACCAAACCACCGGCGCTTATCATTCAGGATGCTAATAGCCTCGTCGAACGTTTCCATCTAGCTGGAGCTAACTAGGGATTTCGGAGTCGATCAAGGGTTCACTAGTGTAGCAGTCCGCTAGTTTCAGAAACAAATTTTTGTCAGTTGACTGGTGTTCTTCTTACAATAAATCATCTAACATTAGCATGGAAATTGGCAGCTTTATGGAGACACTACAAATAAAAAGGCAATAACTACTCTCTTTCGCGCGCGCTCTCTCTCTATGTTCAATATGTCGATTAACATGCTATGATGCTATTGTAGCTAGCGCGATCAAACAAGGGATTTGCTCTTGCACACCATTCAATCAACTTGTTAGTTCGCGATGTTCGAATTATGATGCTGATTATTACATTGATTTTCAGCCTTAAGCGAACAATTATGCTATCTTTATTCCAGGTCGATTAATTAGCATCTTAGTCAAATTGGGAAGAGTCAGAGGCCCATCAGTGGACTGACCCTAAATCGATTAATTATTCTCCTTGATGGATTATAAAAAGCTTTTTCCTCGAAGCATTGGAGAAGAAGTTATTCCCGTTGTTCTTATTCGCTGCTTACTTATAACTATTGGAGGTTTGTGATTCTGGATAAATAAAATACCATGTTTAACTTTTTACCAGAACCGGAATATGAATGCAGTCATTTACAATAAGTTGGTTGTAGTTCCTCAAAATGTGTGTGATGCAGAGATTGACCAGGACACTGAGTTAGCGTGTTCATGTACTACAGACCGATGTCTAATTTTAATTTTTCAAGGAGTCTATTTTCCAAAATTAAGCACGCTTGCAGTTGTGGACGTCATTGTCGCCTTTTACCTCTGCTGTTCAGCTACAAGTCTCCAGATTGTTATTCAAGCTCTGACGTGGTTTGCAGGTAGATTGACTTCCACAACGAGGAGAAGATTCTAATCGACTGAACTGTTAAAACACATTTATGTTAAAAGCAAAATGTAAAAGCATAGATTTAAAGGTTTCAATTAAATATATATTCATAATAGGAGAATTCAACCAACACCAAACATTCAAGGCGAGTGAAAAGTAAACACACATGACAAATCTTGCCAAGTTGTCTTCACATTTTAGAGGTCGTAAACAATTCCAAGACGGTGATTGATCTAAGGGCCACCAATATCCGCCTTTTCAAACTCCAGTTTTACAAGCTTTCTATAATGAATCGGCAAAAACTGAATTTCAAACATTCTGTCTTCTTTTTCTTTATACTGTTTAAGTCTATTTTTTACTCATTTTTTAGTTGGGAGGTTACTTTCCAATCATTTCATGCCCAATCTAAACGGTATTTCAGCACAGTGGAGCGCAAGCAATTTTGGTCCTTTTAATTCAACTAACCCAATTATTAATGCAAAATACAAGAGATACCATAAACATTTTTCCTTTTAGGAACATTGCAATTTTTAGTTTGCTGAGTACGCTACGCAGATAGACGCTTGAGCAAAACTCGGTCATCCCCATGGGCATTTCCACCCCCCACCCACATTCGAAATTGTTCCCGAAATTAGCTAAGCTATCCTGACAACATCGAGAAAACAGAGCGTATGAAGCGAATAGCATTCTACTGGTTATGTGACACTGCCATGAGGTGTTGTCATTAAAATATAATTAAGGGGTAACCCGACATCGTACCGGTTACTGATTGGCGTTGGGTTGAGAGGTTCTTGCACTCGTGACAACACCTTCAATACTGTTCGAGGACGCAAGAAATTTCTTCTAACAACTTTGATGGCGTTGTTCTATCCACAAACTAAAGCTGGTATAGGACTTGAGGAGAGGGCACAAGAACCAAAACTATGCATTGGAGGGACGTTTCACAACTAAATTAGCGCACTATCAATTCACACTTGCTTTCAGACACAGAGTAGCATGTTAAAAATGAACATATTTTACATTAAAAATGAACCCCATATCTACTGTTCGCGAAGCACTTAACAAAAGCTCTTAAAGCATTCACCATAAAATTTACTCGAGATAATACAAGAAAAATTGCAAAAGTTACAAGTTCCCGTATTTTGTGAATGGAGTGGTTACAGCTGGCTAGTACAGAGAGTTGTACAATTCGAGCCTTAGAAGGGGGACACCAACGTTCCACCCAAGACGAAACTTCCACTAAAGCACTTGGAAATTGCTAGCCACTTCGCCAGTCAACATAGAACGACATATCTTTAAAATAGCAGAAAAATCATGACACATGAAGTACTCTAAAAATACAATCATACAATGATGGGGTTCACGAGTTTTAAAAATTATGCAAGGGGTAATAATTGTAAATAGGAAACGAATTTAGCAACCGCAACCGCCGCTTTGAGTAGAGGGCACATTTGATGTTTTTTCAAGGTTAATATTCCTACTGGGTTTACGATTGGCCTCAAAACACGGGGATCGAACAATCTAAAGAGAAAAAATTTTAAATCGAAATATCCAAAATAGCGCAAAATCTAATAAAGGCGGGAGAAACTTACAGTGGACACAAGTTGATGAAAGCAATTGTTTACATTTTCACTAGTTAAGGCACTGGTTTCCACAAATAGCATGGAGGAACGCATGGCAAATTCTCGGGCTTCTTCTTTCCTCACTGCCCTTTCGACTAAGTCAATCTTGTTTCCAACAAGCATTTTGATGATATTAGGGTTGTTCGCGTAATAACCGACATTCTCATCCCAGTTTTTAATATTCTCAAAACTATCGCGATTGGTGACATCATAAACTAAGGTACAAAGCAAAGTAAATTCTTCATGAGAATATTTACCAAGAAGGACACCCTCGGCATTTCTATAGAAGAGAGGCTGTAAAGCCGTCATCCCATTTGCTTCAGCTCCGGCTGTATCCCAAAATGAAAGACTGTAGGTGATGCCATCAATCTCGATTTTTGAAGGCATAAAGTCAACTCCAATTGTTGGAGCAATTGAATCGTCGAATTTCTCATCGGCAAAACGCTTCATAATACTTGTTTTGCCCACAGAAGAATCGCCGACGAATAATATTTTTATAGGTTTCTCCATCGACGATTAAGTGCACTTTACAAATGACATTGGAAATGAGAATTTTATGAAACTTTAAGTTAACCCATTGTATAAATACTAAAGGATTAAATAACTAGATGGTAGATGACGTATTAAGACAAAGCTATATTGCAACGGATATGATTTAATTTAATATTGACGAAATTCCTCAATATTAATGATCTCATTTATATAAATACCTGGAAAATATAATATGAAACTCCACTTATGCAACCACAGGTCTTAGTGATATGCGCTTGATGTTCAAGGTCAATGAAATAATAATATTATCTAAGGAATATAATTATTATATTCAACAGGTTTAACAAGGAAACTCAATATTTTAATTTTGCTTCGTGATATGCATTAAGCTTAGTTGACAAGTCTTTTTAAACAATGATCCTACATATCCGTATTATGTGCTTTCAATTTATTGCCAGAAATCGACATGAAAGTATAAGATTTTATGTCGTGAAGAAATATTACGATTTTGGTTGGCCAAAATATTTTTATTAACAAAAATGGGAAACTTTCATGCTTGAACTTTCATGTTTATTTGAATAATATCGAAAGCGTTAATTTCAAATTCAACCATCATTTTCAATACAATTTTGCAAGCATGATTGAAGGCCGTGATCATGATAAAAGGCAATTAAATTAATAAGTTAGATCGTAAGATAGACAAGTATTGGTTCCGTATAGTTCCCATTCGTTTGTAAAGCACCCACGTCCGTATGATAGGCCTTTTGGTCTTCGCTTCAGATATCCAGGGTTCTTCTGGCCAACGTAGGATATTCTGTACATTTATGGATTTATTTTTAACTGAAAATGGGCTGAATAATAATTGGCATTGAAATTTAGAAATTATTTATTTTAAACTAATTCCCATTTGAGCTAATTGATTTTGACAATTCGTGATAAAACCAATAATTGGCTTTTGTGATACCTTATCTTTTCCGGCGGAGTATTCTGAGCTTCGAAGCATAAAATAGGCTTAGCCGTTCAGTAGCAATCTCTTCCTGGACTGAAAAAGTATTAACCCAAGTTTATACTTGATGTTCTTCCATGCTCGGATACGACTTTTACTGTCGTACTTTCCGTCATATACTTGCTTTGGAACCGAAAATCCATGATCTTTCTCAGTCCATAAGATCCTCCTTAACCCCATATTTACTTCTATCCATTCAATTAGATTCATAACTCCAAAATCTGGAAATACTAAAAATGAACGCTACTTAACTTTGTTCAATAGACTCATGTCCCTGATAATTATTTAAACGCGTAGAGTTATTTATCTCAATTTATTATTCCTGCATAGAGAATATCATCCCCTTCCGCTAATAAGTTATAACTATTTCCGAGATTACTTGCCATTTTGCCTCATTCTGAATTCGGAGCTTTACCTAGCCTCATTTTTTCCAGCTACTTCCGGAGATGTTGTCTTTCCTCGCCTTTCTCTTCCAACATAAGTATACAGACCGCTTCTGTCGCTTTTCCAGCTTGTGATGATTAATTTCTTTGCATTTACCTGTTCTTCTAACTATCAGCAAAATCCAATAGGGTAAAAGAGCCAGTCATAAAACTTTTGTAGCGTTTATTTAATACAGACAGATCATTGAAGCAATTCAATACGCCTAACAATTATTATAATCCCCGAATCGTAAATCACTATTTATCACCCAAAATGCTCCAGATTTCAATATGGGAAGTTCGGAAACTGAGACTACAGTAATCAACTCATTTGAAAAATTGTTATAGTGTGGTTTTAAAGCGAAAAAAGTAATTGATTTAAGGGATCACTAGGAGACTCCCGGCTCAAACAAATTAGAATATTAGAGTTAACACCAGAAGATTTTGAGAAGTAATTCGTTTTCAGAAGTTAAAATCCGATTTGGGCATGGGTGTAAAACATTCCTAAGATAGAAAGGCGGTATTCGGGTCTTGAGCCAATCAATATATGATTAGTCCCTAGATTTATCTTTGCTCATTTGAAAGTATACGATTCAGTTGCAGTCTATTTTAAAGATGCCTAAGTGTCAAATGTTACTAATAATATATTTCAAGCGAGAAGAATTGTATTATTTGAATTTTTGTAATTACGCCTTTTATAACTAATTTAAAATAGGCTAACACGGACCATTTCTGCAGTGACCTAATCGTTAACAGTATTAATAACCTTTCCAGCTAGTAGCTTATTTCAATAAAACAGAAAACACTGGCAAAATGATATGGACTTACGTGTTTCGCTAGATTTCACTCATGGAGTGCTTTAATAATTGCATGCTTGTAACTGTCCATAAGACCCCACGACTTATCTAGAACGCAACAATTAGTATTGAATCGAATACAAGTATGTGAGCAGGAAATTGCATGATGAAAAAGAAATCCTAGCCAAGTCGATGTGTATTTAATATAGCCAAAATGTTAATAAATTGTTGGCTAGTTGTCTGAAAACTAAATCAGCTGCAGATCCGTCTACATCGAGGAGAGTTGTACTAGTGACGAATACAGAGTATTGGGTGGTAGTGTACCGATTACGTTCCTAGTATTAATAACTCTGAGGTGATTAGGCCTCGTATTGCCAACCATCCGCCTACCTACAACTTCTTGTTTAAAAAGCAACTTAGCGGGGGCGGCATTGCTAGTATTAATAGCGACCACCACAACAATCGCCATTAACAGAGGTTGAATCTCGTCACTTCGGTTTTATTAGAGTTAACCTTGAATGAACCTCAGTCACTCTCTGTGTTTATAAAAATATAGTAAAGTTTATAAAAATGGAAACAACTTGCCGCCATTTGACTCAGAATTGAAGCGGCACCCAATATTTCCCATAGGTTAGCTATTTACAAAAGTTCCAGGTAAATTTAAACAAATTTGTGAAACCATCCTTTAATCTTCCTCAAAGTTCCATTCCGAACAAGTAGAAAGCTCTTAAAGTATCCCAATTCGTAGCAGTTTCAATGACAGAATACAACTTCATTTTCTTTTCACCAATAATAAATAAATATACAAATAAATACACTATCACTCACCTCTAATAATCTTTTTCAAAGCTAAAAATAAATGATAAAAAAGATTTTAAAACAGAGTAAACGTCATAAATAACGGAGAAGCCATTTTGTATATTATGAATTTGCTTGAAGCTAATACTTGCTTGTATTATTATAAATGAACAAAATTAAAACCAAATTATTAATTAATCGAATGTGAGGATAATTTTTTTGTCTTTTAAAACTAATCGGTTACCTCAAGTCCGTATCTAGTTAGAATAAAGATTTGAAGTTTATCGTAACCAATATGAGCACATTGGGGGTCTCGAGCTTCGAATTCAAATTCATTGATCATCGTAGTCTCAATGAATCATAAATTTTTGATAACTAAAGTAAAAGAATAAATTTTAACAGCCTGAGCCCTTATAGCTCGCGCTTTATTGGTATTACAATCTCATTAGTGAAGTGGTCGAGTTTCTTATCAAAAGAGCATGAAACATAAGAAAAGATTTAATATTTGCCAACTAAATCAGTCTTAATTTAGTCGAACTGTAGCATTAAAATGGAAACTTAGCCCACAGAAACATCAAAGCCATAGCGTCAAATCCAAAATTGAGTTTATGCTTCAAATATCAAATGTTTATTGTCAAAGGTGGAAATTTATTTCATTAAAGTGATGCTGTTATGTTAATTAGAGCGATTTGTTTTAATTACAAATAGAAAGGATATTAATCATTCTCTTGATCGCAAAAAATTATATCCGTAAAAACCGAAAAATTTAAAACTTTATGAATCGGAAAGGAATCAATAACCCGCCTTTCCAGGTATAGAAAAAAAAATAGATCCTTATTTCGGTGGCTCAGAGGTTTGTGCGCATTAAATTTAAAGGAAATCGATAGTACCCTTTATTTTGAATTTATAATAAAAAGATTTCAATTAAATAGGCAAGGACTAAGTAGTAGCGTATTGACGTGCAAACGAGAAATAGCATATTCGTCCATGCCTGTCACCACCTTAACAGACTGTTAGCTGATGCCGAAAAAGAATATCCATTACGTTTACAATGGCACATAAATGACGTTAGGATTAAAAACAAGCACGAACAAGCAAATTGACGTCATTTATAAAGCAGTTCTTCGCGACTTTTTTGTATCATCAAAATCTCTATGCGAAAAAATGTTAAAGTGTAGAGCTGTTCATTGCCAAAGAATTTATAACCAAAATTGTAATTCAAACGTGGAAATTAGTTCTGAGGCAGTGGCCACTAATTTCTAGAATCGAGGTTAGCTTCTCGTATTAACCAACCACTCATAGGCCTGATTGCCATAAAAAAACTAGACATCTCTAAGACCTAGGTTCAAGGTTAGCGGAGTTTTGTAGGCCTATCAACTTCCAATCTTATCACGATCATTGTCACACAACTGAATGAAAAGAGAAGAGAATTAGAAAGAGTAGGATTTATTGAAAAGTAAGCGAAAACTGTGAAATTATTTTAAAGTGTAGAGAAGTGAACACATCGGCTGGTTAGTGCCTTAGTTGAAAAGCTTGGGTTAAGGAGCTCTTGGAATTAGACACTTAGGGCGTCAAGGAAAGGGTGATCACAGTGGAGAATTGTCTTATGAATGACTGTACCTATTTGCCGAAGAATTCCAGGGTCTGAGTGTCTTTGGTCACTGTGGAAGACCACTGGAAAGATAATATCGGATGGTAAGACAGATTAGAGATCGATCAAATTGAATCCATCACCTTCGGAGTTTCTGAATAATATAGTGAACAAAGTTGACACTTGAGCCCTGCTACCGTATTGAATCTTCTAGTTGGAAATTAGAGACTATTAACCCGGTAGTTAAGTTTAGCAGTTTAATACTTTAGACAACCCAGTTAGTTGCCGAGGGGCGTTGAACGATTAATTCCAAAGAATTAGGAAATATCGTTTTCCAACAATACTCTTGGGTAGAAGCCCTAACAGCACAGTGTAACTACAGAGAAAGTGGGAAAATCGCTCACTAGAATATGGAAATCCTTTCATTGTCCCACAAAAGTTGACCAAATGCACACTCCTTACGACTTCAGCAATGGTTTGGTTTGAAGCGAAGCTACCGGCTCATTTGAAGTCCATTTTGCTTGCTTAATTTGAATCTTGCGTGATTAATTAAAACTGGGTTACATGAACTCCTTAAAAAGCTAGGATTTTGTGGGAATCTCCGTGCTGCGACACTTTCTTCTTCATCATCAGGAAAATATGTCGGTGCCGACCGCTGTATCGAGTCAATAATTGAATTCTGCATTTTCGTGACCCCTTCTCATGAAATTCTCAGTATTTAAATCGATTAAGTTAGATCTTCCTGCCAGAATAAATTAATAAATAAATTTGAATTTAAACATTCATATAGAGATTCTTTCAGAAAGTCCGCTATCTCACTCAGGTGAAAATGTATGCATTTTAAACTGTTAAAGGGGAGAAGATTGGAAGAAGATTCTTTCTTTCCCGTCAAAGATCTTTTCTTAAAAATATAACTACATTATAATTAGTTAACAATGCTGATTAAACTATAAGCTTTTACTTCTACGGATTCCTGTTAGATAAGTATTAACAAGTAGAGAAAAAATCGATTGATCCACGAAGCTTTATGGGATTGGATTTCTTGATATTTTGAAAGACGCCCCAGTTAATCGGTAAATTAAAAGAGTTCGAACAGAGCCTTGAATGAGCAGACAAGAAATTATTTAAAGGGCTTTCTAAAATGACAATTTTCAAATGAATTGGCAGAGAAACAAAAAAGTACAGAAAATATCATTTCATTGACCCCAAGCTCTTAGCTAGATGTTCAACTCAGATCTTAATAATATAATTTCAATTTCACTAAGCAAGTAATAAGTACCATTTGATCTTCATTCACATTTTAGAGGCTAAAGGTAATTAGTATCTGTTGTCTTTAAGTTGGCTGATAATTCAACACAACTTCAATACTATTCTTGTTTTGCTTGAGTAAAGATAAGTGCATCCAAGCCATGAAGTCGCCCGTTAGTTTGAATTTCAACAGCATATCAACAATCTTATTCTGACGGTGCATTGAGATGAAGCGTTTTCTCGTAATTTCATGATTCTTTCAATAAGCCTTTTGGATCCCCCCCCCCCTATCAGTTTTGTTTTTGCGATGTTCGATCCACTAGAATCACCATCTCAACAAATTTCCGTTGGAAAGAGGTAATGGAACTATGCGTTCCCCTTTATAATGTCCATTGAATTCCCAACTTTCCTTTTACGACTCGTGTTCCGTAAACCGACGGACGGATTTCTATGTTGGTTTTTTTATGGGCCAACAAGTGGAACTTGAAGTTAAAAGGTAGACGTATGATCATGTGATTCTAATCATACAAATTGATAATTGGAAGTGCACCCACACGCCCCCCACAACCTTCTTTTTAACAAATCACATGCTTCAATATTTAGCAAAAGGTTAAGTGTGGGTGGGGGTGAGGTGGGGGTGAGGTGGGTGTGCGTGGGGGGGGGGGGGGGAGTTGAGCTACCTTTCTTTGTAAACAAGAGATTAACGGAAAACAACCTCCTATGAAATAGTGAAATTGTTTGTGCATGCTTTTGACAAGTCACCAAAGTGACTGTTCAATTTTATTGGTGACCATTTACTTGCCAAGAGTCATAAAGCGACTCAAAATGGGTTATTAAAGAATGTAGAGCAGACAGAAAATTGAACAAAGAAGCCGGAAATCGGGAGGCATAAAATCCGTCTAGACTAGATGGCATTCGGATAAACAACTTGACTTATTGAACGGCCCATTTAGAGAGGAGTTAAGGTTGAATCTGCTCCAGGAGTTCACCTCTAAATAATGCGTTGATTTAATTAGTCTATTTGATCCAAGTAAGGTGATTGCAAAGATGAAGATTCAATGACTATTTGATTGACAAAACGACCCGTTTTGGGTGTTGCATTGCACAGTAAATGCAAGTGGAATGAGAAGTTTTACGTCTTTAAACATACGAATTTTTCGAAAGCGCAAGTTGTGGTTATTGTCTCTAGACATTAAAGAATTGAGTGCGACTCTGTGTTGATTGCACTTTGAAATAATAGTTGATTTAATATTTAAATTCTATATAGTAACCTAGACATTTAGTTGGAAATACTAGCACTGACCTTAAGATCTTCATGCTTTGGCAGTTAAATTTGATTTTAGCTTAGACTTGAGAGCAAGTGGGGATGACTTGTGTCAAGGGTGAAATTGCGAATTCGAAGGTGTTTTCTTCATTTTATACCGCACTATCCACGATTTAAATTGATCTAATAATAGAAAATAATAACCAAGTGTCTATTTGTGGGGGGGGGGCGATTGTGTCTTCCTCATTTTCGACGTAGCAACTCTGATTTATGCCACGTAGATGACAATTCTATTCAGCTTTCCAGTAAATAAATAAATAGTTTGTGCCTTTTTGTTGCAACTTGGTATTTAACCGTACATTAAGGCAAAGCGATTTCAACGCCCATTACCAGTAATTTAGCACTGGATAACCAAACACCCAATGGTGAAAAACATTACTTTATTTTGAAGTGAAAGAATATACGACTTTCATTGATCGCAACCGATCAACGATTGGGGTGGGGTGATATTGGATGCAGCGTCACCAAGTTCGGTGGAATCGCATTTTCATTTGTTCAAACTATTTAATTATTTTGATATTTTATTCACATTCATCAACCTATTTGAAAGGCCCTAAAAAATTTGGTGATCAGGTTATAACACCACTTTTGTCCAAGCTGTTGCCGAGTAAATTTTAAAATTGATCCAAGAGGACGTCACAAAACATTGCTTACTCCTGATATTACGCAAATAAATACTTTTTAAAGCTCTTTCACTGCCACTGGATGCCATTTTATTAATTCATTGAGTGTAAATCATCAAAAAAGGAAGCATGAATGCTCTAAAGATTTATGAAGTGACATTCGAAATATAAAATAAATGAGGGGTGCGCGATAGACTTATCTCCACGCGGAGCACCCCGGACAACGTATTCTCTTTCGGAAAAAAAATTTATAAAGTCTTTAACCCGGTAGTTGACCTCTCACTTCAAACAACCATCACCCCACTGTATGTCATATTCGATCACTTCCACCGTACTTATCCTACCTTTTCTCTGCCTTTTGTGTCTGTCTGTCTGTCTCTTTTACATCTTTGAATCACTCTTCTTCCCCCCCCTCTCCAATTTTTCTTATTTTGATGTTCCTCCTCTGCTTTGCGAAGCCCGAAGTCAGCTAAAGGGCCAATGATAAGTATTGTAAAGTCCCCCCATTTGAAATGCATACAATAAATGATTGTTAGTAATAATAGTAACTTAAATTTGATTAGGCATAATTGAAAATTCATTGAAAATGCACCCATGAAAGTGAAAAAACAAGAAAAATGCTGCGTGTGAAACGATTGAGCGAAAAACTAATTTAACTTATAAACGATAGCAATAAATGTTTGAAAAAAAGTTTTTTCTTTTTAAACCCACTTTGTCAACCAATTCAGCGTGCTTGTTGTTGGCAAATTCGGTCATTGTTAGTACACATTCATCATGTCGGAATGTACTCTCCTGATTGATAGCGCCTTCGAACATCCCAAACACAGTACTGTTTATTTACCACTGTGCTATCACAGAAAAATATTTATGAGTGCAAAATTTAAGCGTCAGATAGTAAAGACAATACTTTTGATAAAACTGATCCCAAACCTCAATACGCTCCTCGGCTTGGGTCGTTCACAAATACTGAAGTGCCAGAGTTGCAAGGCGCAAAAGGGGGAAATTGTTTTGTGTAACTGAAGTACTTGAATGCAAGGTAGGAGAGATAGAGAGGTGGAGGGAGGGGGAGAGAGAGATAGGTTAGTGGGTTTCGGAGGTAAGAGCTGCATTGTCAACAGAAGAACAGATCTGGCTGGAGGACTTAGATCTAGTAGGAAGAGAGTTAGGTTTAATATTAAAAGCCGAATTTAGTGTTGACAAATCGGATGGAGCGATTTTAAGAGAATGCGAAGCCGAAAAGGGATGTATGACAATAGTGAACTTGATAAAATCTTGGTCTCAACAATGGCACTTGGCAAGTGAGTACCAGCTTCATACTCTATTATTGATTAACCAGTCATCTTTAACCTATCAACACTATAACAATTAAACGTCCACAAAAATTTCCCACTCCTTGAATGACCGCGTCAAAAATGCGACTCCAAAAAGCGTTAGGCATTGCTCCTCAACGATATTGTATGTTCTTGTCTTTGTAAATAAAATTGGCCACAATTTGAACCACAGTTTCTAAGCCCATTTTTCTTCTCATGTTCGAATAATTGTCTTTAGTATCCGCTGTTGATTTGGGTCAGCTTATCATTATTAATTTATTTATTTACATCAAATGGCAGGAGTTTTGATAGTCATCATTAGCCCTGGAGCTGACTTCGGGGCTTCACAGAGAGGAGAAGGAACATCAATGTGACAAAAAGTTGAGAGTCCAGATGTAAAAGAGACAGGCAGACATAAAGGCATAAAAAAGATAAGATGAGTACTTTGGAAGGGGCCGAATATGACAAATAGTCGGGCCATAGTAGTTTGAAGTCAGAAGTCAACTGCCGATCAATAGACTTTTTTGCCGTATAAGTATACGTTGCCCAGAGTGCACCACGTGGAGGTAAGTCTATTGCGCACCCCCTTATTATTATTATTGCTATTATTGCCGTCCAACATTACTGTAATAAAACATTTAATGTTATTGCATATTTTAATGCAATTACTTTTAATTCTGTAGGTGTTAATTATAGTAGTCCAATTAAGGATGCATCACAATTTCATTATCGTTCTTTTATGTTTTCTATATAATTGGTACTTCATTTGCTTAAACAAGATGAAAAGATAGCAAATGAAATATCTCATAAATCGGCATATTTATATATCGTTATCCCAAAACTATACTATCGCACTATATTTAGTTTACTGAGAGAACATGCAGATAAAAATAGAATCCAAACTCAAAGTCACAGAAGAAAGGTCATTTGGGAGGCTGTATGTCAAGACAGAAATAAATATAGCTTTCTCTATCTGGATCCTTTATTTGTCAGGATTAGCGAATTATGTCATGGTATGATGTTCTAGGATTCGTGGCGGGGGGAGGGGAGAGGTCTGGCTTCTTTGATTCTCATTATTAGCAGTGGAACACACAGTAGATTGATTAGGGAGAATGATTAATCTATCAATGCATTTTATTTATATTTTCTAAATACCAAATTATTAATAGTGGTAAAATTTGTGATTACGACACTTGATTTTGGGTAATGCGCCTGCAGGGTCGAAAACCTGCCCTTTGTCACTTAAATCTCAGGAAAGCGAATTTAACTAGCAGATGCCAATCACTCCCCCCCCCCCTCATTAATACCTTTGAAGGCTAAATTTGTCTCAGGCAAATGGCCAAAATGGAAAATACCATTTACTAATGTTGCATAATATGTGAAAATAACAGAGTGCTTCTTTGTGGGCTCAATTACCATACCCCAAGAGTTGGCCATTTGGATGGGTAGGTAGATTTTTTTGCAGGAAGTTTTTTGGGTATTTGCCGAATTTACTGTAAAGAAAGCATATAACAACTGAATTGCCCAGCTTTCCGTTCAAGAAACATTGTATCCTCATTGACTGTAACGGCTTTGAATTTGGAATCATGATATAAGAGAACACATCAACAAGCTCAGATAGTTGAAGGATCAATTTTCTCTTTGGAAGTGTACCATTTTATACCACCTAAAAGTGATCTCGGTCCCACATTTGCATAGGTGGTTCTATGCCAACTTTGCTATCTAGTAATTTAGCTTCAAAATATTTATTTCAAATGGCAGGCTTTATGATATTTATCATTAGCCCTTCAACTTTGACTTCAGCTTCCCCCAAGGGTGGGGGGGGGGTACATATATTGCAGTTATTTAATAGCAATTCATTAGCTGTCTTCTTGCTTCCCCGTAGCTCTGGCTTTCCGTCGTTGTCTTTAGGTCTGGACATCGAA
>UZAE01000486.1:0-22373 GCA_900617975.1 Rodentolepis nana | reverse complement strand
CTTCTCTCTCTACGCAGCAGCGGGACACAATAGATCCGCTTTCGATGGAGAAATAGAGAGCATTAACATAGCACTATGCCAATTATGTTGCCTCGGTACGAAATTGATTAAAACGGTGAAACTTTCATTCTCATAGTTAGCAATAAACTAAATTGGATGCAGAGAGCCACCCAAAGCAGATGAGATAATGGAATGTGGATAACTCTATCAGCTGCTAAGAGAGGAAAACAAAACAGTGGTCCTACAATGGATTCCTGGTCACTGTGACATTAAAGGCAATGAGCTTGCTGACACACTTGCTAAGAATAGGACAACGATTTTGCAATGCACGGACCTGCCGATGTCTTTCCATACAATGAAGGTCTAAATCAGGAAGGAATTCAAGACCTCAAGGTGCAGCGAACTTAAAGGAGACACAGTGGACGGTAACACTCTTCGACATAGCCGACTGGCCAAGAATCGAAGCCGTTGCTGTGTTAAGATTTCGTTCCGGACTCGATTGCCAGGCAAAACATCAGATTGGGAGTATACACCCAACCCACATGCCTCCTATGTAACCAACAGTAGGAAATGGAGAACACCCACCTGAATCGGTGTCCAGCCCTAAAGACAACGATGGAAAGCCAGAGATACAGGGTAGCAAGAAGAGAGCTAATGAACTGCTATTAGTTAACTGTTATATATATACACCCCCACCCCCACTCATGGGGAAAGCTGAAGTCAAAGTTCAAGGGCTAATGACAATTATCATAAAGCCTGCCATTTGAAAAAAATATAAAATATAATTTTAAAATGATAAGTATTAGCAAATATGTATAGGAAAGGTCATTAATCACTGTATGGTAAACGTTGCATTGAGTACTTGAATGCACACTTCTTTTAGGCATCTAATGAATTCAGAGAATAGTGATGCGAAAACCCCCGAATTATGAAACCAAAATCTGAAATATCACAGAATGTCAAAATCATAAACAGCTTAAGTCTTTAATTTTTTTGCCTTTTACGAGGCATAATATCAGTCACATTTAAAGTTAATCTAAGATTAGTAGAATGCCACATGACGCCAAGAACTTGAAAAGAACGCACATCAACAGCACTCGTTTCATGTGGTTTGAGTCCGAATGACCGCACAAATTACAAGATTTAGATAAGAATGTAAACCGATATACCCATTTAATTCAGCAGGTCTTTTCGACGCGGAGATGAGACGTTTAATAGAATGTCTTGCTAGTTAAAGTTTCCATCAGAATATGATAAGAATCCGCTTCAGAATACCGTTCGCTTTGTCAAGAGCATCAGCATATAATCATGAGTTGCAAGTGATTTTTTTTATTTTCAAACAAAGACATCTACTGAATATTATAAAGTAAAAATTGCCAAATGAAGATTTATGAATGGTTTAGTATAGGAATAATTTATCAGTCGTGCTCTAAATAGCGCAAGATGCCTATAGAAAATGAAATTGCCCGTAGTAAACTCCATAATTTTTTTTAATACATTATTATCAGTGCTGAATTAGTATTTGTATGTGAAATATTTGTAGCCTGTGAGGAATTGAAAGGTAAATGGTATATTGGACAAATTGAACTGCTATTTAAACTGGCCATGACCATTCTTGTTAAATACTTGACTTGAAATGTCCACGCCAATCAGAAGGAAAGTACATCTAAAAAATTCCCCAAAATTAATGATCACCTTTTGGTATGGTGAACGGTTTGCCTAATTTATATTTTCTTCCTGTTCATTAGTAATTTTTCCCGGTTTTTCGACAGTCAGAATCCATTTCGTGTCTATTTATTTTAAGATTTTTAATTTTGTAAAAGAAAGCATTGGATCTTTTTTAGGCAAATGACTTTTTACACCATGATTTTCTTACAATAATATTCAATTAAGGGGTGTGCGATAGACTTACCTCCACGTTCTGCACCCTGGGCAATGTATACTTTTACAGGAAAAGGTCTATTAATCGTCAGTTAACTTCTGACTTCAAACTACTATGCCCGACTGTTTATCATATTTGACTACTCCCGCAGTACTCATCTTACCTTTTCTATGTCTGTCTGTCTCTGCTGCATCTGCCAATAATTATTCGGTTCTCGCCTCTCGACCTTTTGTCACCATGACGTTCTCCTCCTCTATATGAAGCCCGAAGTCAACTAAAGATCTAATAATAACTATCGAATTGCTTGTAATTCGAAATAAATAAACACATTCAATTAATAATGACGATTGTTATGAAGGTGAAATACTACTCAAGAATTTAAGTAGAGCGATTCTGCATTGAAGTCCAACCTCTCCATTTTATTCTAGATAAGTAATTATTTAAATTAGCTAATTTCACTATTTTACCTATCATATTTTGCGTTAAAACACTATCCTGTGTACCACATAGGATCTTTGGCATTATCGAACGTTCTGCTCCGGAATTAGAGTGAAACTGCCATATTGTGGATGAGGCAACTTTCTTATAAGAAAATATGATTTAATTTTGAAATATATTTGTTTTTTATAGCTGTGTTTACAATCATAATAAGGATGGTGAAGTGAGCACACACCTCACCGCCCACACATCCCACCACTACTTGCCTACAAATATCTTTAACTGAATTTCCTAATAATAATTCAGATAGTATTAATGAGTATGAAACTAACTTTATTTTCGCATTTTCATTTTACTTCATGCTAATAATTCAGCTTCGAGCCCTCATTCCTTAATTAGTTTTTTCAACTCAAGTCGTCAATCTATTTCCAGAAAAAAAGATATTACTTACTTTCAATTGCATTGCCCACTCATTCTGTCTTCTTCCCCTGTGCTCTTTGTAAAGTTCGAATACTCTGCAAGGAAAGTAGATATAGCCCCCCCCCCTATTCCTTTTTATAAGTACCTCACTCATTTACCTTCCCTTATTTTCAAAATGCTGTAATTAGTAATTTGCGAAATGTAAAAGATTTCAACACAACCATTGGTAATGTTTCGTGCATAAGAGACAAACGTTTCATAAATATGTAAATTCAAATTTTTTGTTACTTTATTGGTTAAAAAAACATTACAATACATAAGAAACCATTGTCAGCTTCAATTTTAAGTGTCTGCAATTTTAAAAGCAGTACCATTCTCTTCAATAAACAGCGAAGAAACAGTACCTCAGCATAACAATGACACTCGAAGTGATAATTTCTTTGATAGTAACGTATCTCCCTATGGAAGCACTAACAGATTATGGTGAATGTTTCTGAAAGTTTGTCAATAAGATTATTCTAATATAACCACGTATCATCTTTTCAAGTGCAAGTGGAAAGTGGGAAGAGTTTCAACTCTATGTATTCTAACGGATGTACTCTTAAGTGGTAATTAGTGATTCACTAACTGCATCAATGATATTATTTCTTATTAATGTGTTGCACTTTCCTATGAAATTCTAAGCTAACGTACGCACTAGAAATGGATTTCTAAATTAGTAGTGAATTCATAGCACAGTATTTTCCGCAAATCAATGAATCAATGGAAATCTATGTGTTAATAGAAAACAAATAAATATCTGCTATACGAACTATTTATAAATGAGTACTGAGCAAAATATGATAAATAGGTTGATTCAAATTATGTTCGTCAAATCTTCACGTGAAAATAAAAAGAGAATTTGTACTATTTTACTCTTTCATCCGGGGTGCTCAATAGACTTACCTCCACGTGGTGCACCCTGGGCAACGTATACTTATACGGCAAAAAAGTCTATTGATCGGCAGTTGACTTCTGACTTCAAATTTCTATGGCCCGACTATTTTTCATATTCGACCCCTTCCACAGTACTCATCTTTCCTTTTTTATGCCTTTGTGTCTGTCTGTCTCTCTCTTTTACCTCTGTGAATCATTATTCTGTCTCCATCTCGACTTTTTGTCACTTTGATGTCCCTTCTCCTCTTCATGAAGCCCCGAAGTCAGCTCCAGGGCTAATGATAACTATCAAAACGCCTGCCATTTGATATAAATAAATCTTCAAAAATGCAGACTGACCAGTGGTCCAGTGACTCGGTTCGAGAAGCCTTATCTTTAGGTTAAATTTATCAAAAAAAGCCACAAGCCACTAGGATTATCGCGTCAAAAGATCATTGGTTGATAGTTTAATCGACTAAATCTCCAAAAGCACCAGTGAGGTAACGTAACTAAAAATGCGTATAAGGCAACACTTGATTAATGCCAGCGGTAATTAATTAGAGGTGCTGTTAGTAATCACACAAGGTGAATGCATGTTGGTGCTAGAAATAATTTCAAAAAGTCACAAAAAGCGGTAGATTTTTAAATTAGTCTTGTAAGGACAATATAAATACTTGGCGGATCACTTGCAGTCCACTGAACTGTTATTTGCTGTCCAACCAAATAAGATTTAACCTTATAAGGGTCTAGTGCAAACTTACTAATTTATTCTTATCTCATCGGGGCTATGTGAATTGTAATGATAAGTAGCTGGTAGGCTTCTATTCGCAGTATATTTATAAAGCAAAGTGCAAAAATAAAGTACAGATTAAAATATAAGCCCTTATACAAGGTTTCATATAACATAAGAGATTTGAATATCACTCAATGTAAGTAAATAAAGGAGAAAATGGACGTTTTAGCAATCAATCGCTTGAGCAGATGGGGAAGTTTGATGAATAGGTTTGACGAATACGGTCCTGTGAAACGACACCCGTGTTGTAAACAGAAGAGACCAACGATTGTATTTATGCGTATTTTTAGATTGTATTTTTCCATATATATGGTTTGTCCCGTTGACATTCTAATTGGTCCAACTGATTCCATTTTATTTCAATTTGACTAATGATTATAAAGAAGGTTGGATGATTCTTATTTACTCCAAAAATTTAGAGGGCACTGCTGATGAATTTCTTCGTCCAATTTGTTTATTTTTGAATTTGTTAATGAAAAAGTAAAAAATTAATCAAATTATTACGAGCATTTCATGCTATTGGCTTCTTTATACTCGTGTTCAATTGCTTTTGTGTCGTATTTTATCCAAGTTAAAAGCCGTCGAGCATTCCAAATCCTGCAACATTTTTACCGGGAAATATTCCCATTATAACAATATTGACATCTGAAACATTAGCTTGAATCACTTTAAATACGTATTATTCTCATTTTTGCTTCTAGTTGCTAATTCTGTTCGATCTTAATTCACAAGCACTTACGACCTTATTAAAAGAGCACTGAATTGAAATTAAAGTGCTTGAACTCATCACAATATAATCCCTTAATTTCAATTCGCGATATCCGTATTTCCAGATCCTCTAGGCCAAAACTCCACCGTCTGTACTTTTAAATTAACTGATGAAAGGTAGTGAAATTAAGCTTTCTTAAACCTAGATCAATTCGCAGTTGGCTTTATCATTATTAGCCTACATTTTGCACAATCACTGTCAATATTCTTGCATACATAGCATTCTTGATCATTTTAGATTATTTATAGACAATTCCAACGGCACTTCAATGACTCAAACCATTGATTAGAAGTTAAACAAATTCTGAATCCAGGTCCCATCCAATTTATTAAATGTTTTACATTACTGGTGCTTGCAAGGCCGACCATCTTTAGAAAATATCAAATCGATAAAAATTCCATCTTTAATTGTAGATTGAACTGTCAAAGTGTATTCTATTTGGCAAATGAGGCTAGGATTAGATAAGATATCGAGGTTTACATCTAAAAAACAGAAAAGAATCTCTCCAAACTTCAATCGATGATCCGCCTCTGTATGAAATAGGCTGAAACATAATATGTCACTCTTGACGTATCACGTGTTCTCTTTCGATTCCTCTTCATTGCCCTTCCCATAATTCCACTTTAACTTTAATAATGCCAAAGGAAGGAGGAAAAAGCTTACTTTTCTATGTGTGGCTTTGAAAAATTTTCGTTAGCTAACGAGTATAATGACTTTATTACTTTCGACGACATATTACTAACATTTTAAGTAGATACATTCCCTCGTACGTTCCTTATTAATGACAATCAAATATTTCACCAATCATAGCTTCATAATTGCACAATAAGACAAGGGCCACAAATCCTCTGTTATAATGAAAATAATGAAATAACGTGAAAGACTTTAAAAGTGGAAATAACAAATCCGGTAGCAATAAGATATTTAAAGCAACGTTCATAATGGTGCTCTGCATTATGCCAACACAACAAATATATTTAAATAAAGATTACGTGGACAACAATGAACAAAATTACTAAATATGAATCTTCACTTAGCACTGATGTGGATGGGAAATTTCTACTAACTAACTCCTTACGCATTAATTAAACGGAATTAAACACAAAAGCTCGACATCTTAGAGAAAAGTTCATTTTCAGCTATGCAATAATTTAATTATTGCTGTTGAATTAGGTAAAAGATAAGCGTATATACTAGATGCGGGCACTGGTATTTGTTCCAAATATTTGGGTTCAAGGCTTAGCACTTTGAGGCAAACATAAGGTCAGTTATTGCATGAAACTAGATTATTTATAGGTTGACCTCAGGTTTGCATAATTTCAAACTCAGAGTCGCGATGAAAGTATGAGCACTTATCAGTTGCTGTACTTACGCTTTTAGTATTTTAAGGGCAATTTTAATTTGATTTTAAATTATTTTGGACCCTGCATCGTTCAAACAAAGTCCAACGAAGACGCCTGATGATTTGGATAAAATTTCAAAGTTAGCAACCGTAATAATCGTTAGAATTTACCTCAAATTTCATGAAGGCTTACGCATGTATTGGAACTATAACATTTCTTTATGAGTTTTAATGAGAAAGGTTTAGAACAACGAGGAAAGGAATTGAATTATTGAAATGTGTTATTTAGTTTTGAGACTCTAAAACAATCACCGGTAGAAACGTTAAAAATCAATTAGGGCTGAGATTGAATTAGACTTATTAATATTACAAAGTTTGATGTACAACTAAAAAGCTTGCAATGTATGCACTTACACGAATGCCGGTTACTGTTCTTTTGCATTTACTATTCCAAGGACATTTTGCCTTCAATGGAGGTTAAATATGTCAAAATGGTATTGATTCTTTGAGTATTTAAAGGGCATTTGTGCATCTCATTTGCTTTAAGCATACAGATAGTACAATTAAATGATCCTTATGAGCATCGTATTCATATTCGTTATTAGATTTTCTGTTGTTAAGCTGAAATGAATCACAACAGCTTCAAGCGTCTCACTTAGAAATCACCATAATACACTCAAGTATAAGCAGAGCACAAACACATTAGCATACAAAAATGATATCTAATCTTTCGACGCAACTAAAAGCATATCAAGATTTATAGAACATGCAGCAACTGTATAATTACTTTTGAAAGTAATGACTATCATAAAAATATACGCTGTGCATAATGTCGCTTTGTTTACTAATTATTTCTTTATCTCCCTTTATCCTCAACTCCACACAAATCTTTCCCGGTTACACTTCAATGCATATATTCTACTGAATTCTATTAGTAATGATAACATTTAGTTCACAAATTGTTTAGCCTCACAATCAGGCAAGCTTAAAGTGATTAACAATAGCTCATTTTTCTGTTTACCAAATTCGATTATTAGCATGTCATCAATGTTCAGAAAGTCTATATATATATATATATATATATATATATATCTGTCCTGAAAACCACTTAAATCTTCACAAAAAGCATTCAAAGTACTACGTACAATTTCGGAGCAAAGTTATTCGTGAAGCAATTCTCAATTAATATCTTTAGAGTTGCATTTGTTTATGAACCAGTATGTCCGATTCCCCGGCAAGTTTGATTGAAAATACAAGTTGTTACTCCAAATCTCTTTTCTACATTACGCGGATTAAGTAGTGTTTAAGCACTACCAAGTTAGTTTCAGTAGAAACCCAGAGCAATGTATGACATTGACTTCAAGTTTCCAGAATCGTGTTGCTCAAGAATCACTTTCTAGATAACTCAAATCTTCATGCACTCAAATTCGAATTTTGTCCAAAGGACTATTATTCGATTTCCTATCAACATTCATCAGTACGTATTAATAACTGGTGCTGCCATTTCGATTCTTTTCACTATGCCAATTCTGTTTTTTTAAATAATCTCGGTTAAATCCTTACTACATTTGCCTTTTCCACAGTACTTTCGTTCAAACGAATTACTTGCTTGTCATGATTGAAATTTCTGCGAAATGCAATTTAAAGTCATGGAAGAGAAAAGGAACACTGGAAGCTTCACAGAATTAAATTGAGCACTAATTCTGACAATGCAACAACTTTCGGAGGGTTACAAGTTCGACTTAGAAATAGTTCCTGACCATGGAAATAGTCTTTCTTAAAGTCTAGCAGAATGGAATGACTTCTTCCCTATTCAGTGCCATACGTCAAGTTGCGAATCGAACAACTCTGAAGTAAAAAACCGAAGAATGGAGGGAGGATGGGAAACCAGTAAAAAGCGAAACTAACGTCAACTCTAAAGGCGAGAAAGCCCGGATGGTTCAAATGGGCGAGTTAAAGTATCTCGTGAATATTCAATTGATATTGTCTTCTTCATCGCTCCAATAAGCAATCAATTTAAAATTATCGTCTACGATTCAAAAGTGAGTTCAATAAAGTGCGGGCAAACTCAAAAGAGTTAACTTGGAACGAGGTGAAGTAATGAATAGATTCGAGACAATGCATCCTTACTTGTATATTCTGCCTTAATTACTCATCTTGTCTACAGTTTGTTCAAAAGCTCATTTTGCAAAGCTTCAAATTTCACATTTAAGGATTGCCTTAATATATTCAAGACGCGTTTTTCATTAGCAATGGATCTTGTCACTTTGATCCACTTATGAATATGCGATATCAGAGTAAGTTATACAGCATGAAACTCACTACTTTTCACTTAAGGTGCATTCTAACGTTAGCGATACCTGAGTCTGCACCGGATTTACCCAACTTAATATCAATCTAATCGAACTTAATAGCGTCCGTTTAAGCCTATTTTGCATGTAGACATGACAATTTCCAAATTTCGTGAGCGAATTAGTAATTTAAATAATTCATCGTTAATTAGTATGCTGTTACTCAAGTATTATCTTTTCGCAGTCACTAAATCGTAATATGACACCCGCCAGCTGTAATCAAGCGGAAAAAATATTGCTCATGAAACCAATAATTGCGAAATTAAACTTATTCAATTCCCTAATGCAATCACATTAATACCAATTCACACCCACTTTCCATGATAGCTATACCAATAAGTATGTAAATCTCCCTGGGTTAAACCAGGAAAATCTCTGGTTGGATAAAACGTCAAAATGCTTCCTTTTGGCCTACATTTTCTCATTCCGAGGGCATTCGAGGTTGCCAGAAAAAGAAAAATTAAACCAACTTCACTGATATCACATTAATATAAGAACTCAGTAAATAACCAATGGCACTATTAGATAATTAACTGATAAAATCACAGGATAGGCATCGTTAAAACTCACTTGATAAATTCGATTTCACAAGACCACTAACCCATAAAATAACAAATTTACCTGTAATGAACAAGCCATTAAGGACAGAAAAGAACACATGTCTAATACCAGTAAAATTACTCGCTGGAAGAGTAAAGAAAATACACTAAACACATAGATAGACACTACGCGGTATCACGTTAGAGAGAAATATATAGGATAGGTGGAAGGGGGGGGGGGAAAGAAGTCATCACAGCCACCAATTACGAAACTCTTCCAAAAGGAGGCACAACGATCTTTTCCTTGTCCACGGTTTCCCATGATTGGAAGAGAATGCTAGCCACAAAATGATTTAAAGAGGGAAAACAAAACATTAAGAGAACTGGAGTTGTGTTACTCCAAAAACCGCAGGGGCAAGCAACAGCGATCGAAGATGCGAGAGTTTACTGGGGAGCCGGGGAAGCAGTAGAATTCGAACATCTATTCAGAGAAACATCCAGGACAATCGCTCGACCTCCCACTTGCCATGTTCCTCGACTCTGGTGATGAGCAGACGGGGTTTGATTATCCTGTCGCGAACCAGTGGACATAACCGGGGGCTGTGAGACAGTGGTTACAAATGTAGAATCGTTGGAAGAACTCCGAATGGGAAGTTGAGTAGATGTCAAAGATGTAGGCGAAACAACTTCAGAAGTTCGACTTCCAGACTCCAGAATGCTCTTCAACGTTGAAGGAGACGCACTGGCACCTGACGCCGAAGGAAGTGGTGGAATTTTTGGAGAAATTTTTCTGAGGGTATGGCACTTATGAATCATTGGACGTTTAGAAGGAAGATCTGCACAGCTGGTAGCAGGAGGAGTTTGAACAACGGCAGCACTAGTCAGGATACTGCCGTCCATTTTCGGGACTGCTGAGGGATTTGCCAACGGAATAAGAGGGAGCTTGGCTAAAAAATAACAAATTGATCAATTCGTCATTAATTGTCAAATACACTAACCAACACAATTTCAAACAAGCGACTTGAGTGGAGGGTAATAATTCTAGAGCGCACCTTATGGTGGAATCGAAATCTATTACTCCACGCTAATACAATGACTAGAACAGTACGACTTGCCAATTGGCTCATAAGATAACAAATCCAAGACCTCTCCATTAATGAACTTTCAAAAACTTGCTTCAAAGTAGTAGCACAAGTAGATACCTGAAAGAGTGACTGCTGATCTTATGGGTACCCGCTTTGTCGGAACAATATTAGGTCGTTGGGCTTGAATATGAGGCAATAAAGGTGGTGAAACTATGGGAATTTGATGACTGACGATTGTAGTAACAGGAGAGGAGATAGAAGGAACGAGGAATGTCATTGCGCGAGAAACGAGAGTGGAAGTGGTGGGATTAGCTCGAGTAACAACGGGCGTAGAAGCAGGTAAAGTGATGACAGAAGAAGAGCTGCAAGCCACCAACTTTCCGGATCTATCAATTCGCAGTCCTTGAACCTGTGTCAATTTCTACAAAAAAGAAGGGGTGTGGAAGCGTAAGTTTTAGCTAATCAGCATACAAAACAACGAACACTTTAGTCAAGGAAGGAGGCAAGAAAGAAGTGGCAAAGGAATAATAATAAGCAACAAATTTTCGCCGATCAAACCAAACGCTGAACTGAACGACAAACCTTTCCAAGAGACTTCGCAGTACGTGATGGCAATTCTTATTTTGTCCATTATCGCTACTGAAGCGTTTTTCAACTTTTGGAGGCTTGCGCATAACTACCACAAGCGATGGTGAGGTCTGATGAAAAAAGACTCAATGGAATAGCACAATAAATATGTAAAAAGGCTAAACTACTTATTTTCTTTAAGTAGAAATACCTGCAGTGTACAAAGTACACAAATTACCTGAGTTGTCGATTGTAGTGTGGGAATTGCGGCAATTGGTTTAGAAAGAGTTATTTTGGCGACCGTATCGACAAGCGAAGTTACTGCAGAAGTTGTGATAGCTGAAGACGATCCTGATGTGGGCTGTGGGTTTTGCTTATCATCTTGTTGACGTTTGAGTTTAAGTAACTGACTTGCAGACATTGAACTAGCCGGATTATTAATACAACTCTGTTCAGCACAAATAGAATGAGCATCTGTAGAATTAGCTTCTTTATCAGATGTCATATCTTCCTTCTTCAAATCAGCATTTTCTTCATTATCCTTATCCTAAATCACAGGAAAGAGAAAAAAATAAATTAATAAAATCGGCGTAAAGTGAAGATGGGGAAGGGCTATAAAAGGACATACGATTTGAATCGTTGAACTGGTAACTTCAGAGGCATGAACTTGTGGCAACTGCGTATTTTCAGAAGGCATTGATAAAGTTGTAACCGCTGGAGTCTGAGATTGAGAATACTGCGGGGAAAGTGCAAAATGAGGCTGGTTACTGGAGGTGGCAGTTGCTTGAGAACGACGTCTGTGAAGGATCTTTGGGACCAGCGCACTACCAGTATAGACCTTGCGCACAACCCTTCTACTAGGCGCACGTCGAACATGATTAAGGAAGAAGGCAGGGAGTACACGTGATTTGGGCAACTCTGGCTTCAGCGATTCCTCTGTTTTGGTAGACGCTCTAGTCTCATCTGGATTTACTTCACTAAGCGAATTCTTAGCAGCCTCCACCTGTGCCCGAAGATGCCTAAGACCAAGGATTTGCAGGGGATGCGCTTGACGAACAGAGCGCTTTCTTCCTTCTCGAACGGATTTGCTTCTGGAAAAATTTGGTGTTGGCTTTTTCCTTAACATTTGTTGGTTACCGTCTTCAGATCGTGCAATTTCATCGCTCACGATAGATTGGGCATTGTCCAAATATACAAGAACAACGTTAAACTTCTCTTCGCCACTCTCCTCGTCTTTAATGGTTGATAGTGTCTTCAAAGTGAAGATAGTTCCAGTGATACGTTGAGTAAGCATTTTACAATCATCATTGGAGAGATTTTTTATGAGAATTTCATTTTCATTTTCACCAGACACAGCAGTACAGTGCATTCCTAGGAGCAAACGGCCTAACAAGCTCAACTGAGGATTCATAATACGTCGACGCTGTTCTTCCGCTGTGTGTTCGGGATCGTCAGTGCTTTCTTGTGGCTGTTCCTGTGTTTCTGGAACAGGAGCTGCTTCATTACTAAGACTGTCCTCATAATCTTCCGATACCTCCCCAACGCGCATTCGTCTCCCCACGGTATTCCTTCTTAAAGACCTAACCTTCTTTCTTCGGTAGGAGAATTTGGCAGTTCTAGATCGAGTGGTACTCGCATTTCTCCTCTCATCAACAGCGCGGGACTTAGCCATCGCAAGCTTCTTTGCGGCGAGACTAACATTACGATCACCTCTATTCAAATTAGTTGAATGTGTTTCCATTTCCACATCAGACAATGAGGCATCTGAGAAGCGCTTCCTCCGGGGATTGGGACGCAATCTTACCTTGCATAAGTCAATAGCGTTTTTGCGACGTAGTTTCCGTCGTATACGCAGCGATTTTCGTATTCCGGGACGAACTATAGAACAAGAGGCAAGAACGGCGTCTTTTGTATCCATCTCACTGTTTATCTCCTCCAAGGTTTCAACGAGTCTTTTAAAAAGACTTTCTTGTGCATCATCTTTAAAATAGAAATTAGCAGGTGAGAACGCTTTTGGCTGCTGTTTTTCTTTGGCCTTGGTAGCCAAATATTTCCGCCGAGAACGAAAGAGACGACCTGTGTGTTTAATTTCTCCCAGAAGTTCAAATAAATCTGGATCACAAAGAGCAAAATTCTTATTTACGTTCACAGAAATGCGTGACTTTCCCGTCTTTTGCCGAGAATTTTTGGATTCAAGCTTCTTTGTGGAGACAGTTGGTTTAAATTGAGAAGTCTCAGTTGAATTCTCAGAAACGCCAACAATATTTAAGCGCTTTTTTCCTTCATTATCCAATTTTGAAGCTTCATCGAGCTGGGCATCGTTCTTCCGACGTGCAACCTTCTTCGATTTAATTGAAGAGACTTTTTTGATTCTAGATCCCGAAGGAGATTCCGATTTAGATGATTCTTTGACCCTAGAGGAAGACTTCTTATTCTTCTTTTTAAGACCAAGAATTTCAACAACTGATTTAAACTTTCCACGATTTCTCGTAAGCATTTCGGGTATGCCACTTCAACTTCTAAAATATAAAGAAGAACTTCTGCGAAGATTAACCAAATAATAAACTTCCACAAAGAGCGCAAATAAAATAAAACTTAAAAAGAAGCATTAAAAGCCGTAATAGTGCTAAACCGATCTGTTTGTGCACAACTTAGAAACTATTTCAAGGAAAATTATAAGTTCAACCATTCCACTGCAATTGAGCGTGCACAATCAAAAACACCTAATTTTTAACACCCACAGAACGCAACTATGCCAAATGCTCAAGGAAACCTGAATCAATGACGAGTTAAAGCAGAAATTAACGAAATACTATTAAATTCGCGAACCACAGTTGAAGAAAATAGCCAAACTTACATATCAATAATGAAAATGTAGAACGCAAATACAGCGCGCACCGTTAGCAAGTCTTGAACTTGAGATTATCTGGCGAATGAAAATACAGAACACTTACCAATCTGCACGGTTAAACGAACCCTATTCCTCAGCTTTGTATAATAAAGAAATAATAATTAAAAATTTTTTTGCTCTTTTTAATGAACATATTTTATAAAATAATTAAATTCTCTTCGGAATTAGACACATTTTTTAATATTTTCTTACTTTTTCTTCAAAAGCTGAAATAATATTATGTATAAGAAATAACTCTAATACAATTAGTAAATACCTAAAGGCTATTCATCCTGTTTTAAAACATTACATTTTCGTCTCTAATAAGTGCACAAAAAGATGCATATTTTTATTATTATTTACTTTTTATCGCGTATCTTCCCTCTTCCTTTGCGTGGTAGTAAGAAGCTTTGACTGATTTTTATTAAACTGTGTTAGCCTTTTTTAAACACATTAAATGGAAAGGTAAATAGAAAAAAGAAAATATTCAGAAATCGTTAGCATACAATGGGTTATTTCAATTAGATTAAAGCGGAAGCACATCATTTAATATGTTTAGACTTAGAAAATACTAAACCTTATATCTATTTGCGGTAATTATTATGTTTATATCATTTAAAATTATTTAACAATTACGTCTTTCTTTATACATCATTAGCTGTCAGAAGAATTTTAACTTTATTGTAACTGAAATCCATATTTTGAAATATCCTAGTTTCAAGCTTCCAATGGCACTTATTAATCAGTTGTGGGTAATGCTGATATTTGATATTTGATCATAGGAAGGCATTCCAATCGAATTTTTTGGGGGGTGCGCGATAGACTTACCTCCACGTGGTGCACCCTGGACAACGTACGATAGACTTACCTCCACGTGGTGCACCCTGGGCAACGTACTTTCTTACGGCAAAAATTCTATCACTCGGCATTCGTTTTTTGTCTATCACTCGGCATTTGATTTGACTTCTCTTTATTATGAAGACTGCTACTCGGTATTTGATTTGATTTGACTTCGAGTTATTATGATTATAGACGCATGGGATTCATGAGTTAGTAAATACGTATCCACTTGAAATATTCAATAAAATTAACACAAAAAAATTACCGGAAATTTTCTTCTATATATAAACAAATATATATCACAAAACAATAAATCAGATATCTTCGATTGTCATCCTTTAAAACGAATTTATGTATCTTCGCCATTACTATTCATATGTGCATTTTCCATTGAGATAAGCAATATTCAACTTAAACTTTCGACTACTGCTCCAGGTCACTTGTAACCTGATAACCATAAAATCACTCAGCATTATGTTGAATTGATAGGCGTGTATTGCCAACTACTAATCGGTGCAATATTAAAATTTAAGTTTTAATGGCTTGCACATTTGTTCAGAATACGACTTTCGAACGTAAAATAAATAATATTTTCGGAACCGACAGTTTTCGACTAGTCACGATTTATTTATTTATATATTCGTTCTCAATTTCATGCCTGTAAAATGCAGTAAATAGAAACCTATAGGAATGATGGCATTTTTTCGCAAATTGATTAAAGATGTGGTAATTTTTTTTCTATAATCGACACGGATTATTGGAAATCGGCTCATAAAAAATTCTTCGTCTTATTTCAAGTCAATTAATTGAAGTTTTAATGACTCAGGCAAACCGCTTAACATTTTATTTTCAAATAAATAAATGCATAACCAAATAAAGAAATTTAAAATTATAAAATTCCTTTAAACAGTTGCCACTAAATGATTTGAAACGAAGCAAGTGTATGAACTAATTAAAACAGATTTCATTAATGGAAATGTAATACTAGAAAGATAATACTTAATTTTTTATCCTTTTCTAACGAGATTGTGCTTACCTTTACGGTGGTTTACATTCACGAATGAAGTAAAAATTTTGTTGTCCATTTCTCTAAACTTCTTATATTAGGAAAACCTTAATTTACAAATAAGGAAAGTTATGACTAAAATCAACGCACTTTAATGTATAATTTGAAAAAAAATCCTATTCGCTTCTATTTGCGTTATTTTAATTTATTTATGGCATTCACATGTCCTAATAATCATTTGAGTTAATCAGTTACCTAGAATATTTATACGAAACCACACAAATTGGTTTTTGATAAAATGTGTTGAATATTTTAAAGGTTTCCACTAACGAAGTGCTCAAGCATTATTTAGCATCTTAATTTAGTTTGATTGTGTCTGCAGGGGTGAGAAAATAGAAACAATTATGGGGAAGGTACTTAGTAAATTATTGTAGAATTACTGCGCTACTGATCAAATTTCGATCTCTTTTTGCCAGAGAAGTTGCCACACTCATGCACCCTCGAACTTACTATTTGATCTGTAGCTGTTTCACAATTTTCAGGTCGTTCTACATTGTACGAGATTCCACTTACTAGCCTAGGGCATGTCACATGAATACAGAATGGATGCTTACTTAAAACATAAATGGAAACATTGTTCTGTTCTTTAATTACAATTGGACACTTTGTTGGAAGTTGCTCCATTAGACTCTAGTGAAGCAAGAAAATGTCTCATTTAATTGCAAGTTTCCCATAGAAAATCTGCTTTTATTCGCAATGTAAAGACGCTTATGAGTAAATAATCTTGAAAATGAACATGTATATGAAAACGGAAAATCAAGGCAAACAATAAAGTATCATTTATAAACAGGTCGTAACAAAGAGATTAGCTATGTTTGTTTACATGATGTTATACTCTTAAGAGATCGACGTAGATGATATGATAAATTTCTCACTAAAACATTGAAACAATCTTAATTTCTTAATTCCTTGCCAATAATATGAGTCAATTGTAAATTAAATCGAAGTCAAAACAAATAAGTCTTTACTAAACCTAAACAACTCTTTCTTTTATTTTTGCAAAGTATTGTCACTACAAATATGTTTAGTAAATAGATACATTTAACAAAACTTTGAGTAAATATTGAGCACAGATTATCATACCATGATTCCAAACGCACGGCGCACCCTCTAGAATCGTCTTGCACGCATATGATTCCTTGATTCAGGCAGGCTAGCTTTGTGCTCTAAATAAAGTACAATATAAATTCAGCTCATACAACTTGTTTTGCATCATTTCACAGTAGTTTTATTTCAGAGTTTTAAATTAAGTCATTTGACTTTTCTGCGAATTTTAGACAATCGGGAGGGTTTGGAAAACAGGCATCGATTGCCACTTACTGCGGCTTCTTTAATAATCTAATTATGATAGAAATGTAACTGAATCTCATTTGCAAAATGTTTATCCATTAAACTAAGATTGATCTTTAACCTATTTTCAAATGTATCAAGGTTGAAACTATTGAGCAGCATCATCTTCACGCTTTAGAGGTGTGTTTTCCCAACAGACTAGTAATGATGCCTTAGTATTCATATGAGTATTGAAAAGTTTGTGATTTAGTATGCACCATTTGCTAGTGCTGTCCAATTCGATCTTTGATATTATGCTGTCCATGAGGAAATGTTTGTGCGAACTTTAAAACGTCATGGAAATTTTCATTCGATTACTTACTTAGTTAATGTTCACTCCAACAAATAAACAATTCATATGATCATATTATTTCCTCTAATATCGTAGTTAAATCTGACAACTTTTGCTTTGTTCTGCAAAGGCGGTTTATAACTCAGAGTTACTGGGATCATTACTAGTGGTAGATATTCTATGACGAATGTAATTAATACCGATTACTGATTATTTACTTCAAAGAAGAGAAATGACAGTTTACGATTTTTATATTTCCTTCCAAAAAGTACATAACTGAAGTAACTCTGGAAACCAAGTCCCAAATAAGGAGTTTAATTCAGTTGTAAAAGAGATACACCCCGCTTATAGCAATGCTGTTTCTTGATACATTTATGAAATAATTAAATAACGAACTTGTTAGCCACTGCTATCTAACTTCTTAAGACATGTCAGCATTTCATTTAAATAAATCTTGCACTACCTCTGTCATAAGTTGAATAAGAGATAAACACACAACAGGTGACTTATTCTACTTTTAGTCTATATTTAGTTGCTCTTTTATATATAACCATTTCTTGACGTAGTTACTTAACAATAATAATATTTCATAATCTATTTCCCCAAATCACTGGCTCTTTTATTTACACCAAGGTTATTCAGTTGGTTTGTGATTTAATAGGTACTTGTAAAATATGACGATTGACATTCAACTTCGTTTTAGGGTCTCTAGACATTAAAGTAACCCTTAAGAGTCTGAGGTTTAATTGGGAACATACAAAAAGAAAATAAAATGATAATTTAGGAAAAGCTCAAAAAGCCATTATCAACTGCCATACAAAAGTCAATGTCAATAAGCATTCAGTGGAGTTGTAGAGGGTCAAAGACGTCATAAAAGTATATGCAAAGTTACAAATGAAATCTCAAAGTAGATTAAGCATTTTTAGCGCAAAATTTCGATTTGATATGAATTTTTTGTATAAATATCTATGTATTTATTTGAAATGGCAGGCGGTTTGACAGCTATCATGAGCCCTTTAGCTGAATTCGGGCTTCACAGAGAGGAGAAGGAACATCAAAGCAAGAAAAGTTGAGAGAGAAATAGAATGAATCACAGATGTAAAAGCTACAGACAGACACAAGTTAGAGAAACAGGTAAGATGAGTATTGTGGAAGGGATCGAATATGGCATACAGCGGGGTCATTGTAGTTTGAAGTCGGAAGTCAACTGCCGGCTTATAAGCTTTTTTGCCGTATGAGTATACGTTACCCAGGGTGCACCACGTGGAGATAAGTCTATCGCACACCCCTTTTGCAAAAATATATTTCCATGATACCGATTAATTTGTTGTTCAATCCATATAATAATTATTGTCTTCATTGGGGAAAAGCGGTTTTAAATTATCACCTTAAGTAGACTAACACCTAAAGGAGTGCTCGTCGTCTTGGTAATCAGACCACTATTCCATGTTGGATGTGAAAGGAAACCCCATTCATTGATAACCATTTCATACAGGGATATTGTTTTGGAATATTTAAATTTTTTTGGTACTGTTAATCTATTGACCATGTCTATGAGATTCCAATACTAGATGTAATTGATATGATTCTTTCTATCTGGGTCAATAACTAGGGCTTATTTTCTCATCCGATGTAATTTATTAGCAAAATGCTGAAAATTATAAGGTATGTAAAAGAAAAATGGCTGGTTTCAAGGAGCAGATAACCAGTAAGAATAAATTGGTTCATTAAAATCAGATTTTTTGAGAAAACTATGAATTTATTTCCATTAAAGTAGGGTAAAAAGCTCGAAAGATTGTGGAATGGAAGTTTATGCAGTTTGACCCAAAACGTACGAGTCGTTTCGTCCATTGGTTGCCTAATGCGACAAGTGGAGCGTATGTTTGGGTCATATTCGTTCGTAAAAACGTTGCTATTCAATATGTGCGCTTATATAAATTTTAAGACAATCATATAAGCTAATTTCAAGTTTAAGGGTGTATTAAAATCTAACGATCTGTAGGAGCAAAGCTGTCTTATTTTACCGATATTCGAATTAAATCTAAAATAGTTTTAATCTTTCATTAGGCGAAGTAGATTAAAATTGCTTGGCAGATGTGAGGCAAAGGTATTTTATGTACATAAAAATTATTAAATAGCAATATTGTTGATTTTAATTTTCAATGATCTGAATTACCAATGAGCTACTAAACTTTTAAAATGAGTTGTGATTCACATAGCATTGTTATATCAAATGGCAGGCGTTTTGATAGTTATCATTAGCCCTATGGTTGACTGTAGGCTTCACAGAGGGGATGGAACCTGTAGCTGACTTCGGGGCTTCACAGAGAGGAGAAGAAACATGTGGTTGACTGTAGGCTTCACAGAGGGGATGGAACATCAAAGTGAAACAAAGTCGAGAAAGGGGGGAGGAACAGAAGAGCATTTCAAAGATGAAAAAGAGACAGACACAAAGGTAGAAAAAGGTGAGGTAAGTACTGTGGAAATGATCGAATATGACATGGAGTCAGGTCATGGTAGTTTCGTCAACTGCCGAATAATAGACCTTTTTTGCCGTATGAGTATACGTTGCCCAGGGGTTTTTTGCCGTATGAGTATACGTTGCCCAAGGTGCACCACATTTTTGCTGTATGAGTATACGTTGCCCAGGGTGCACCCGGACTCTTTTGCCGTGTATACGTTGCCCAGGGTGCACCAGTTTGTTTGCCGTATGAGTATACGTTGCCCAGGGTGCACCACGTGATAGACTTACTTGCCGTATGAGTACACGTTGCCCAGGGTGCACCACGTGGTGCCTTATGAGTATACGTTGCCCAGGGTGCACCACGTGGAGCCGTATGAGTAAACGTTGCCCAGGGTGCACCACGTGGAGCCGTATGAGTATACGTTGCCCAGGGTGCACCACGTGCCGTTTGAGTATACGTTGTCCAGGGTGCACCACCTGGAGGTAAGTCTATCGTGAGTATACGTTGCCCAGGGTGCACCACGTGGAGGTGTATGAGTATACGTTGCCCAGGGTGCACCACGTGGAGGTAGATCTATCGCACACCCCTGATTCACATAGTTGTTTGCCGAAATAAATGTAAAGAGCTTATTTATGAAACCTAGGCCTATTTAAGAATATGCAATAGAGCACTGTGCATAAGTAGAATTTTCGATATGTTGTGCATTGCTGTTACATTTTTTTAAGGACAAAACTGCTTAGGGTTATTATCACTTAGTAATTAAATAGAGAGTAAATTTATAAATAATGGCGATATCAGGCAAACATTGTAGTTGCCAACCACTAAGTACATATCAGAAAGTGATACTACTAGTGTCCTGATATGGTGGAAAACCGTTGAAATTATTCATGTAACAGATAATTGCACTCCCTATTATTATAGGATAAGACTTGCTAAAGTTGTAACGAATTCATTCTAACCTATTGCGACCTAATCTAATATATGAAAATGGAAAGCGGATCGAAAAAGTGGGGGTTATGAATTCGAAATTTTGTAGACATTAAGGATATTCTTCCTAATATGAATGAAGCCAAACCAGTTTATTTAACACTCTAAAGGCAAAACTCTAATAATAATAAAGGGGTAGAAAATATCTATTAAGATCCTTAAATTTTCCAATATTATAGTTCAATATTAACTTTCGAGTTTGTACTAACAATAGTGATATGTGCCTTAGTGCGTTTCGATCCCGTTACCTCAGATTACTGCCTCCTGAGTTATTTTCCAAGAGCAGCTGACTTTTCGTTTCAAAATAAATAAGTTCTCATAATAGTTATTTCAATAATCTGTGCGTCTAACTAATAGGACACTGTGATTGGTTATTGAGAATTATCTCCTCAACTAAATTTTCATTTTCACATTAGGGTCGTTTTGAACCATAAATTAAATAATTTTCGATGAATTTTAGTGATGTGTTGATCAATTTGCTATGAAAATGTTTTCATTGACCCTTTCAGTGTCCTAAGAGTTTACTCCTTAGACCTCAATTTCCTAATCTTAAAATGTCATCATTAGAGAAAAAAATTGCTTGCATATTAATTCAAAGGATTAAATATATGTATGGGGTGTGCGATAGACTTACCTCCACGTGGTGCTCCCTGTAACTGGCAGTTGACTTCTGACTTCAAGCAATGATCCCACTGTATGCCATATTCAACCCATTTCACAGTAGTCATCTTACCTTTTCTCTGCTCTTTTGTCTGTCTCTGTCACATCTGTGAATCATTATTCTGTCCCCCCTCTCGACTTTTTGTCACTTTGATGTTCCTCCTCCTCTCTGTAAAGCCTGAAGTCAGCTAAATGGCTAATGATAACCATCGAAACGGCTGTCATTTGAAATAAATAAATATATGAATGATTACTAGATATCCTGGTCCCTACTCACTATTTCCAGAAATTCTCAATGATCAACTTCAAACCAGTGTACTTAATCTTATCTTTCAAGGCCATGCGTTAGTAATTTACCTCAGTGTAAATAATATTTCATTTCTAACTGTGTGGACTACAACAGAGGACTAATACCGGTACATTTGAGTTCAATTTTGAGGAGTTTTCGATACTTGATGCTAAAATATTATTAACCTCTTATTCATTTTTTTGCATGATCAATTAACAGATAAACGGGACTTTCTATTTTAGTTGTGACCAGTGATTTCCCATTGATGATTGTGGGAAGATAATAAAGATAAATTTGAATGTATCTTGTCAAATTTATATGCCCCAAGTGTTTCCCTTTTATTTTCCTCTAAATATTCATTCCCGGACATACAACATTCAATTACATATAGCTTGATTTTGGCAGCGCTTAAATGTTAATAGCATTCTACGATTAACCATTTCCTTTGTGGAAA
>UZAE01000485.1:0-22374 GCA_900617975.1 Rodentolepis nana | reverse complement strand
AATAGGTATTCTAGACATTATAATCAGCTGACAATTATTGGCCATTTGGTTCTTTAATTTTTACTTAAGGCAAAACGCCTTGTGATGAGGTATGTTAGTCGATCTTCCCTTCGTAAAACATATATTTAAGATTTAATGAAACAAATGCGTTATAATATTTCGGATTACAGCTTCATCCTGACCCCGGCCACGGCCTTAACCCGGAGTTAGCTGAAAAGGTCTATAAAAAATACTCCTTTCTGTTCATTAACTGACTGGCTTGTGCAGTACTAGCGGAGTGTGTTTGGTGCTTTCCTTTCCACTCCACAATATCATACTTTTATTTATTTCAAATGGCAGGCGTTTTGATAGCTATCATTAGCCATTTAGTTGACTTCAGGCTTCACAGAGGGAAGGTTCATCAAAGTAGAAGAAAGTCGAGGGGGTGTGGAACAGATGAGCGATTCACAGTTGTAAAAGAGGCAGACAGACACAAAGGTAGAGAAAAAGGTAAGGTGATTACTGTGGAAGTGGTAGAATATGGCATCCAGTGGGGTTATGGTAGTTTGAAATGAGAAGTCAACTGGCGGTTAATAGACTTGTTTGCCATATGAGTATACGTTGCCCAGGATGCACCACGTGGAGGTAGGTCTATCGTACACCCCCAATATCATACATAAGTGTGGGGCATTGTGTATTTGAATGAAGACTGGTTTAAACTTTTGAATTGAGCCTGATCTGCGTGAATTACCTCTTGCGCTTGGAAAAATAAACCGTCAAGATTTCTTCTGTCTACTGTCTATGAAGAATGAATACTCCTCTATAATCCATCTTAACCAATAGAGTTAATAATAATAAATGCTTCCTAAATGTTACTCATTCATAAACTAGAAAACAGTGTGCAATGTAAATAATTCGCAAAATAAATTAAAATAATAAATGCTTGCATGTCACACATTCCTAGTATTTTCCTCGTGCTTGGGGCACAAGTCACCCGGAATTTGCCTGCAAGACAATAAACTTTTGCTGCTCCCTTCCAATACTTTACTGACTTGATGCCTTTTTATTAGTCTTCACATGCTTTTCACCCATTTCTGCGCGTGCTGCTGATAGCCCTGACAGTTAGTTTATTGATAATAATATTTTTTTTGCCTTTCCTCCTTAGAAAGCGACTCTTAAGCCCTCCCAGTTAGCATTAGATTCCGGGCTAATTTTCCAGCCATTTTTCATAATGAAGTGAAGAATAGGGTCTTGGTGTCTTTTCATTAAAAATGCGTTGAATGCTATGCGTTTTACATTTTTCTAATTAGTTGTGCAACGTGGAAATGGGTCGTATGCGCGGCTTTGAGGTCATCAAATCTTCTGTTACTCAGCTTGTTGTCAATCGCAGTCTCAAAAATCTCAACGTACGTCCCCCCGCTCCCCCTGGTTCATATTTTGTTTCTCATTTCGTTACTTTAACTCTAATTTCTTTCTTTTCTGTTTCAGAACTTCATTTTGGGTGATTTATTTGCAGCTGGGAATGGTGATTGGGTTTACGGTGAGAATCCTGTCGCAACCATACCTTGGGATCGTATTAAAACGGCCAACTTTTCCAATAATTTTATCAATAAGATTGATCAGACTATAGCTCTATTACCCAATGTTGAAATCCTACATTTTTCGAACAATCTCTTAACAGAACTTCCAGATTTTACATCTCTTACACGTCTCAGAGTGCTCTTTCTCTCGGACAATCAGCTGTACCTTAAAGAAGAGTCAAATTTGCCGGCGTTTGAAATAAATGAAGAAGAATGTTTCATTCCTGAAGCTATTGTTATATCTTCTGCCTCCGCCGGAACTGTTGAATCTGGAGGAAATCGCAGTATATTTCAGAATAAACCTATTAAACCTCTTCGTGAACGTCTTGGTGAAGTGCAGATCCTTATCCTAGCCAACAATGGCCTTCGGTCTGCTTCCATCGTTGAAGGTATTCTTACTCTTCAACACTTAGATCTGTCTGGGAATAAGATTTCATCCGTATGCACAGCTTTGAATACAGTCTTTCTACTTATTTCGATTTCGGTAGTGATATTTTTATGAATTGTAGTTTGACGAATTGGTCTGCCTTGGAGATCTGCCGCATTTAAACTCATTAGAACTGCTGGGTAACCCTATCTGTGAAGATCCGTACTATCGTCGAAACGTACTCAATATTCTTGGTCCTAGATTCCCCTTGGTAATATTTGTCTTACCTGTCCTATTCAATGTCTAAATGTCATTATAACCGTTTTTTGTCTTAATAGATTGTCTTGGATGGCCATAGAGTCACAGCAAAAGAATATGAAAATGTTAGACTTTTTCAGGCTCTCATGAAGGGCGGCGTTGTTACTCAGCTATCACCAAATATGCCGGCTTCCGCTGCAAAATCTTGTTCTAGAATCACTGAGAGTTCAATTAATCAGCCGCAGAGTCGTAACGTTGAATTAGTTTCTAGTTCACCTGTACCAAATGTGTCAGTGAAAGAAGTTCAACATTTCGATGGAGTATCGAAAATACATTCAGAAATGGGGACTAATTCAGCCATTTTGGATCAACAAAATGAAAATAAGGAGGTTTCAATTAACATCTCCAGGCAATCTATTTCTTCTACTGATACCACTCCTCAGGAAGCAACCACAAATGTTTCAAATCAGGTTGCGTCGAAATCTCTAGTTCTTTCAGCACCTCTAACATCTTCAACACGGACTCAAGTCCCAAATGTTCGACCGGAAGATTTTTCATGTGACCTTTCAACCTCTGAAGTAGTTTCAAGTGAGCAACCCCTTGGAGGCGCTTTTGATGAAAGCTCAGTAATGAGTACTGGTGAGTTTTCGTATAATTGTCCTTGTCCCAGCACATCTGACACTGCTACTGAACAAGTTGAGCATTCAAATGTCCCTGACTTTGATGCTCCTCAATCATCAACAGATAATGACATCGATAACCATCTGGAGATTGCAGAAAAGATGGAAAGTGTCAATATTTCGGAGCTAGCATCAACATCTCCAAGTGCTCAGCCATCTATGAATACTTCCAAACAGACGGATGCTTCATGTATAGGGGAAGTGACTAACGAATCACAAAAAACTACTGGGATTGCGTTTGGTTCGGAATCATTGGAAGGTTACAAGGGACTACACAACGATAATAACTCTCATGAACAATCTGAGATTTCTAACAAATGTGATCATTTGGTTCATGAATCCTCTTTTGTTTCTGAACAAAAGAGCTCTTCTGGAGTTGCTTCCAATCCCGAATTTTCTAATTGTGAGGATCAAAATACCGAATCTGTGCTTTCAGCGACGGCTCATTGCAATTCAGAGGAATCCAGC
This sequence comes from Rodentolepis nana, assembly GCA_900617975.1. Classification (NCBI taxonomy): domain Eukaryota; kingdom Metazoa; phylum Platyhelminthes; class Cestoda; order Cyclophyllidea; family Hymenolepididae; genus Rodentolepis; species Rodentolepis nana. The sequence goes on along the minus strand of UZAE01000485.1, from coordinate 19,042 downwards.
GGGGAGAACGATCAGAATTAATAGATCCTGAGTTTCGTTCACTGGTTGTCAATAATTCTCCGTCTAATACTGGTACATAATCATGATTCATAAAGCAAATCTTCTTTGCGTTGACCTCATCCTACTCGATGCTTTCTCCTTCTCAATTTTCATGTTTTCTTTTACTTCCCCCAAGTACTTACTATATGACATCACCTCCCTGATTGGATTATATTTTTGTACTCTGAAATCTCCGAGTGTGAATAAAACAACAAAGAAATTTAACAATGGCGTTTTTCCTTAGTTTAATATCTCCCCCGCTTTAATGAGTGCTTGAAATGACGTCCGATTGACTAATCCCCGCCTTAGATACCGTTATAACTATTAAGCTCACTATTTAATGGGCAGGGAAAGAGTATCCCTGAACTTCTGGTTAGTGAATTTCTCAAATTTAGGTCAATTTAGATAAATAACATCAAGTTCAGGGAAACAACCCCCTCGTTTCAGTATTGTGATTGTAAAATTTTTTCGTTTGTTCAGTTGGTATTTAGTTGCAATCGTGTTTACTTTATTCATTTTTTTGCTCAGTCTCATGAGTTCCCTCTACGATGACTTGGACGATGTTGAGTTGAGTAAAGGAGAAAGTGGAAGTAGCAGTTGGGTGCTTGGAGGAACTGCAGGGGCGCCTTCTGTCACATCGTCGACGACGACTGGAATTGGACGGCTTGTTGCTTCTGCGTCGGGAGGAATGGCAACGCCTGGAGGATATTCGAGGTAGATGACGTCATTTTTTATAAAGTATATCAGATACCTCTCTTTATTTGAAAAAGGGGGAGAGGGAGAGATCATTTTCCGTAAATGACCTTCACTAAAGCCAATGAAATGTCGGGCCACTAAGAGATCGTGTAAATCTTTTTAACTGTCTAAATAAAAATGTTTATTAGTTAAAATAAAGTGTTAGTTCAAATCTGATTTACCATAATATCGAAAATCAATGGTTGTTTCGTCCTAACGCCATATTTGTATTTTATGCTTACTGAATGGTATGTGTTAAAAAAACATTTAGCGATTCGTATTTTCACGCAGTCATTAATCGAGTAGGTAGCATCGAATTTTGCACCTTTCAATGAACATTGTAAAATTCATTTACCGTGAATATTGTATAAAACCTCTTCGCCCTCCCCCCCCCCCCCCCCCCCCAACCTCCCTTCATTCCCTTTTCTCTTCACTAGTGATGGATTCTTTTGATTCGTGAAACTAATTCACTTATCAGCGTATGTTTCCCTAAGGCTTACAACAACAAAAAACGTAATTTATCAGGGTTTTGGTTTCATCTACCGAGGATGCAAGGTCACCGTTTCTTCACTTTTTATATTCTGCTTGCAAACAGCTGTTCACTTTTTTCATTCCGGTACAAATATAATTTATTTTATATCTTTTTACGTTAGTAAATGAAATCTTTATGCTTATGTGTGTTCCATTTCTAGTATCAATGATTATTTTGTTAGATTATTATGCCTAATATATTTGATCTAGTGATTGAATCCAAATTTTCATCGATTTCTATTTAGTGAATTGTAGTTCACTTGTTAATTTGATTGGTAGCGTAGTTATCCATTAGCTACTACGTTTCCCGTGTCAGAGACCACGGGTTCGAATCTTATTGAGCACACCCACGGTGGGCGGAATGGTCGACTTCACGGGTTAAGCCCTGCCCTTCATGTGAACGAACTTTTGTAACTAAATTGGACTGGGGTTCGAATGCTATTCTTAGAAAATCTAGTCAGTCTTTGAAAAATCATAGTTGACGGTGTATTGGACAAATATAACGACTAAAGAACTAAATGCCAAGAAAGAGTGCGAGAAAGTAAATAATTAATCGATCCGATTTTGCGCTTTGGGCACAAGAAGTGAAGGGAATCCTGTCTGTGTCCAATTTATTTTAGTAATAGAATGAGATATATTAGATTTATCCATTGGCATGTGATCGGACATTCAGAAAACAAAACTTTTAATTATTTTTTCATCATATTCACTGTTTCCCATTTCAGTATGCAGATGATGCAATCTCACATGGCAATAAAGAGGGCTCAAGGACGTCGTGGTTCGGGCAACGACTTCAATTCTCGGAATACGGTGGTTCCTGTGCTCGATAATCGTCGTGGGGGTGGTGGAACTAGTGCTGAGGGGTCATATCGGTAGGTGCTGCTTTAAATCTTTTCAGAAGCGTGTCAAGTGAGTCTCTTTTTCCATTTGTCAGTTAGTAAATTCTTGAAAGGGCATTTGGATAGAACTTTTCTCTATCAATTAAATATCACTATTGCAGATTGCCCTTTAAAAACTTAACGCACCTATGACCACTTAGTAATTCATTCTTCTGTGTAAGCATAGTGCTGGCAAAATTCGTAGTAGAATGTGTAATCGTTTGCATTTTCCTATTTATTTCGATTCTTATCGTTTTATCAGGATCATTTAATTTAATGCAATTTAATCTACCTCCTCTTTCTATCTCAGTTGCTTTATTTAATTAAGGGGGAAAAAGTGGTTACATCTCAAGATGTTGCAATCTATCGTCCGCAAAAAAAATTGTCATTTCCTCTCGTGTTTGACTTTTGCGTTTGTCACGACTGCTTATAGATTTGACTTTTAGTGGAAAACTCGCAAAATGTGCTTGAATTTGTGGACGCGTTTGCTTAATTCTTGTGCAAAATGTGCCTATTTGAAATTAGCATTGCTTCCTTGCCTCCGGTGGGGTTTTTTGCAATTATTTCTTCATTACTAAAAGCCTTTTTCCTAGCGTTGGTAAATTATCTGCATAAAATCTCTATTAACTGGGAGAATTTTAATGCACGAGTTTATTACTAGACTGTAAAAAATTTCCACCAATGTTTCGTTTGGAGTCATGTAGTAAAATTGCATAAAACGTCTCATCTAAGAAGTATTGTTGCCACATTGCTTTGAGTCCTACTCATCTCCAGTTCCAATCTTTAAACAGTGGCCTCAATCGCCTTCCCCCCCCCCCCCCAATTTTTTCTATGCACTTCCTTAATCTCACTTCCTTCGACAACAGGGAACTTCTCTAGATCTAAATTTACCTAAAGAAAATACTAAATTGGTTTATTGTGAAGATGCTTAGTCGTGGAAATCCTGTTATCTAATCTCTATCTACAAAGAAAATGTTATTTTCTTGTCATAAAATGTTGATAATTTGCAAGGCATAGACTAATCTTCTTAGTAAAACTTGCGATACGGTTGGGGGTAATACTTGAATTGTAACTGATCGTGCCATATATTACTGATTGCTCTATAGTAGGGAAATCAAACTGCACACCCCTAGGCTGACTAGTCAATATTTTTTTTCTGTAAGTGAAAGATCAGTTGGTATGTCTAGCTTCCAATTCCGCAAATATACTTCAAACTATTCTCTTTATTATCACCAGTCTTCACCGTACGACAAGATGGATAAAAGACCAGATCGTGAACACTGTAAATCCGTTAGCTTTGAACCCGAGGCATATACGACGTCTCAGCATGTCATAGCAATAAGCATGACGTCCAGGTTTGTCTGTAGTCATCTGTGTGAGTCGCAACTTGTGGGTGTATCATATCAGTATAAATTGAGATGGGGGATACTGCAGTGGTGCCATGAGGTTTCAAATTTTGTTTAAGCAATTGTAACTGGTGGTTTTATTTTAGTTCTAATGAATCATTTTTCCTTTCTCTAATGCATCGGAAACGCATTTGAGTTGGGTGCTTATTATTGATTGATTCTTGCTACCTCATAATCTTTATATATTGCAATAGCTTGATTGGTACTGAACCCGTTATGAATACATTGAAAAGTGGTTGGACGCAGGAATTAGTCTTTTATTTGGAATGAGTCAAAACAGTGTATGATAAGTTGATTCTTAACTCCTTGATACTTGCAAGTGCTTTAATCCACGAAAATTGAAGAATTTTTGAACCCCATTACCCATTTTGAATGGATGTAAGTAAATAAGATATTCCAAATTCCTCCTAGAATAGGTCTATTTTTAATACCTACACTTTGTCTTAGGTAGAAGCTATCTGGCTTTGCTTAATCCTTCATATTGTTGAAATGCTTTAATAGATGTGTCGATTCCAAAGTAGCCTTTATTTTTAATTCTGATGTCTTATTTTTCAGGTTCAATCAAATGACGGGCAAAATGGAGCGTGTTGCAGCCTCTGCAACGTCGAATTCGAGCACCTCCACCTCTCAGTTTTCCTCGGGTCTTCTCTATGGTGAACCGAGCTTATCGTTGGGCGTAGCGGATGAGTACAATCCTTTGTGTCCTAATGACTACGAGGAGTTGGCTCGGCTGAAACGCGAAAAGCGAACTGTGAGTCTGGTGTATTCTTGACGCATTTATTAACATCTATCGTACTCCAATGAAAGTGCTTGGGTGGCATTTAGCATGTAGATTTAATCGTGTGAGGCCATACGTGTGTTTTAATAAGTAGCCAAGACTGTAAAGTTATAGTCTGCAAGGAGCTAATTAGTTGGTGTAGGGAAACTACGTAAAATGAGATGATTGGGCCATAATTATGACTGGGGTGTTTCAGTAAATAGGGATGTCTGAAATTCCATGTGGTTAACGCTGTAATAAGTGTAATGTCACATCATTTTCGTACCTTACATACATACGTACATATATGTGTATATAAGCAGCATTATACATTTGCATCATGTGCTTCTGTATTAGACATCTCATTTTTTGCCTGATAGATAAAGTAACCATACCATGCTTGTGTGTGTGTGTGTGTGTGTTTATATGCAATGACATTTAAGCTAAAGGTTAGCCAATTAAAAAAACTTAAATGTGTTTGGTATACACTCTGACTGTGTATTTACTTGTTGGTTAGAAAAGACCCCCTGATTTAAGATAGTTGCGAAGATGATAGTAGCATGGTTGGCCTTTTCTGTGTTTATCCATTGAATCACCCGACAATAAAATAATATCCATTCATGAGCTTAGTCACGAGACTGCTTATTTACCCTTGTAGAATTAATGATCATCCTAAGGCTAACTGTACTAAGCTATCTGTAGCCAGCGGAAACACTATGAGCTTGGTTGGACAGTTGTGAATGAGTGGGAGAAGAAGGAGAATTCGGGTGGAACGAGGAGGCGTCAATACTGAGCAAAGAATGTCCTAAACTGTATTTGACTGGTTTAGTGTCTTTTATTCCCTTTTTTGAACTGGACTGTTTTTGCCGAGGTATGAATTAGTAGGCGAAGTGAAACTGAGCAGAGGTATGACTCGAAGTGTATTAGCACTACGAGATTTTGAACTTTACCAGAACTATTATTGGTTACTGACTGTTCATCTTACTCTCAAAGAAGTACGCGGAAATATTGATAGAGTCGTCAAATTGGTTTTGCATTCTTGTTTACTTGGGCGTAGGGAAAAGATATTTCTTAATGGATAGGAGACTCTCTTTGGTATGCGTAGTAGCGTGTGGTCGAGAGAGACCACTTCACTAGCCAGATCGGGTCAGACTTCTCAATATCATTGGGAACTTATTTTTGCACTTGCAATTGAATTTTATCCGAGAAGACTAACAAAATATGGTTGATGATAACATTCAATGAATGATTCTTGAACTCGTGGTTTTGGTGTGGAATCGATATTCCACTTCAGATACACGCACACATAATTTCTTCCTATCAACCCGTATTGCTTGATTATATCACATAATAATTGGAAAGTGAATTTAAGACAAGCTTTTTGACCATTGAATCACTCACTTTTGCTCTTATCAATGTGCAAGGGAAATTTACGTAATCCTGTCAAACGAGTAAATTTAATGTTAGCTTTATTGACGAGATTCAACCGGTGTGGTCGCTCGTCTATGTCATTTAATGCTCGATTGTGGGTATTGGACGCATTCACTTTTGAATTTTAAAACGAAATCATTTGTTTATTTTGACATGCTTATCAGCGTAAAGATGTGTGGCATTATGTTGATAGTAGGTTATATTCGTCTTTTATTTACTTTTGAGGCTATTAATGGTTTAGCTTTCTGGCTCTGACTGGCGCCCGATGTCTGAATATTCGCTTTTTTATGTATATTTTATAATTTCAGGATCGACCTCCCCGCGATTCCCACGGTCCAAGCAACGCACCCAGTGGTTTTAGTCGGCGACCAGCACTTTCGGGTAGCGAAAGTGACAGCGACGACAGCTCCAACGATTCCGACAATCGAGTTCGAGGTCCACACCACAGAAAGCGACCACCTCCTCCCCCTCCTTCTCGTGCAGCAATCGCGCCTCCCAGCAGCCTTCTTGAGGATGTTATTGTAGCTCCGGGATCAGATACTGTGGGCAAAACATCCGGCACCAACGTTACGTCTTCTGGCGATATTGATGGCGAGGCTCTGGATGATGCGGTGGCTCAAGGAGCTGCCGGAAGTTATGGAATGTAAGTATATATACTAAATCATGTGAAAATGTTATGATAGTTTGAGATATTGCATGTATTAGGGCTCTCTCCAACATATACCCTCATATCCTTTATTTTACTATCAACTTGTCAGTACATTAGAATTTTTCATATCATTCTCACCCACTTCGTGGCAAACAAGTTTGCTATTCATTGTATGCAAGCAATATGTGCTATGTGCTACGATATACTGCCTCTAACAACACTGGCTCTAGGTATTCCTCATCTTGATTTCTTTAAATTTGGAGTAGCCAAACGAATTTCCTTTATCCTATTTGTGCAATGGAGTGCTAAAAGCTCTTTTCTCTTGTCTTCCAGAAATGCAGTGGCGGCTAAAATGATGGCCCGAATGGGCTATCGCCAAGGTCAGGGCCTGGGCAAAGAGGGTCAGGGTATGGCCTCTGCTCTCGTGGTCGAAAAAACCTCTCGTCATGGTGGCAAAATTCTCCATGAAAAAGACCTCCAACGCTTACAAGAGGCTGAATCCGCTGCCGCCATGTCTACTGGTGGCTTTTCCGAGCAGCTTGCGATGTCAGGATCACTTCCTCCTAATGCTACTGAGGTTAGTGATCAAGCAGCAGTTTGTAGCGTCTCTAAGGCCTTTTCTCTGCATCTCGCATGGTCTTTTACCTTGCTCTACTAACCACAAAGAGTGCTCATCCTATCTTGATGTGCTACCTCATTCTTCTCTAGAAGATTGCCCTATTTGTCCCATTTAGTAGAACCTGTATCTGGCTGCCAATGTCTCTTTTAAAATACTATCGTATGCCATTTCTTTAGGTTCTGCTATTACAAAACATGTGCGGTGGACCAAGTGAGGTTGACGACGATTTGGAGCCGGAAATCAAAGAAGAGTGTGCGAAATACGGCGAAGTCATCAGCTGCATGATTTTCCAACTCGAGGATGCAGGTGATGGACCAGAAAGCGTTCGAATATTCGTCGAGTTTAAGGAAAAGGAGGCTGCTGCTAGAGGTGGGTAAAATGCATCTGATTGCCTCTTTCACTAGAACCCCTCACAGGGGTCTCTCGATCTCTTCATTATCGATAAGAATATTTACTATTATTGGAAGCCATCTTAAGTACTACTTGCAAATTAAATCAGTAATTTATTTCATAGTTAAATGCCCCAACTATTGCATTACATCAGACGCTATATTTTTCCTCTTTTCGTTCGATTCTTCACCAGTCGGGTGTGGTCCCTCATACTTAAGCATTTATTAAAATGCCAGTACACCCACAAAAATTCACTTACTTTGATATATGCAACCTATTTTTTGGCAAAGTTTATCGGTAAGTGGGGGGTGATTTTAACTCTTTCATGAATGTATTAAGAAGTTCTGTCGGGGTTATCCTTAAATATGGTCATAAGAGTAATCTAAAATGGGCTAATCAGTATCCCTTCCTATTTAATACTTTCAATAATGCTTGAAAGTTGTTTGCCTTGGATATAGCTAATCTTAGGAACTCTAGCTTCTTGCCTTTATTCCTTTAACATTTCTCTATTTCGTGGATTAATTTGAGCCACCTTGACATACTTTCGGGAAATGATGATGAATGGTTTACAAATAGTCACATCGAGGGCTTCTTCAACCACTCTATTCCAGGTGTTTGAATACCATATTTCTCTAGTGCCAAGTAACGAATGTTTTCTAGTATTTATTGGGTTAGCAACTAAGTCATTGCCGTTTTTGTTGACGGATTCACTCTATACTTTCTTTTGTTTTGTTAACGTGGCCAGAGCATCTAACCTATATTTTTTTCTTACTGTATGGGCTTCTAGGTTAATTAGTAAAAAATTTTTTTGTTTAGTTCTTTAGTTTTGTTTTTATCCCAATTTAAAAATGAAAGAACAGGACGTGCACTTCCGACACATTTTATTGTATTACTTCCGAAAAGGCAAGAACGCATCGCAAGCACAAAAGAAGTTATGTGCCGTACATGGAGATGAAGCCTTAAAAGAATGGCAGTGTCGAAATTGGTTTGAAAGATTTCTTTCCGGTGATTTTTCACTGAAAAATTCACAACGATCTGTCCGCCCAGTCGAAGTGGATGAAACCCATATCAAGGCCATTATCGATTCAAATCGTCACAGCACAACACGAGATATTGCAGAGAAGTTCAATGTGTCGCATACATGCATTGACAAAAAAATGAAAAACCCTTGGTTATGTCAAGAAACTTGATTTATGGATCCCTCACCCGTTAAAGGAAATTGATTTGACGCAACGGATTAGCATCTGTGATTCGCCGCTACTGAAACGCAATGAGAATGATCCATTTCTGAAGAACCTAGTTACTGGCGACGAAAAGTGGATAGTTTATAGCAATGTTACTCGCAAGAGATCATGGGTGAAGCAAGATCAACCAGCCCAAACAGTATGAAAAGCAGAGATTCACCCCCCAAAAAAGATTATGCTGTCAGTCTGGTGGGGGGGATCACAAAGGAATTTTGTATTTTGAACTCATGTCGCAGAACCAAACGATAAATTCAAATGTGTATATTGAAGAACTCGAAAAACTGAAGGATGCAATTGAAGATAAGCGGCCGGCATTGTCAAATCGGCGGAAGGGTGTTGTTTTCCATCATGATAACGCAAGGCCCCACACATCTTTGGTTACTCGGCAAAAATTATTGGAACTGGGTTGGGATGTTTTGTCACCCCCACCATATAGTCCTGATCTTGCGTCTTCGGATTACCATTTGTTTCGTTCCATGCAAAACTCTTTAAATGGTAAAATTTTTAACAACGCGGATGATGTCGGATCACACCTAATTCAGTTTTTTAATAGCAAAGACGGGACATTTTACGAAGGGGGAATTTTTACTCTGCCAGAACGATGGAAAAAGGTCATCGACAAGAACGGCCAATATCTAATTGAATAAAGTTATATTTTTAAACAAAAATTCCGAATTTGCCTTCTTATTTGAAATCGGTAATGACTTAGTTGCCAACCTAATAAATTCGATTAAATCATCCCATGTACTCATTTTCAAATCTGATGCAACTTTAAGAGATTATGTCCCTTGTGGTAGCATAGTGGCTATCTCTCACTTTTGGAACCCTTCTAGCTTCTTGTGCCTTATTTCATCTTTCCTACATTTTATGGACTTTCGTCTTTTAACAAAGCGTTATGTATAAATGTTGATTTTACATAATAAGATTTACTTGGCTTTGGGTCGGGTCAAACTGTAGAAAATGGAATCCGTTGGTCTAAATCAGAAGACGTCATTCTAACTAATATTTTTTACTACTATTTCAGCTGTGCACGACTTGAATGGTCGATTTTTCGGAGGACGTGTTGTGCGCGCCAGTTTCTATGACTACGACCTCTTCAGGAACTTTGACTTCAAACAACCTCCCCTACCTTAACGCATTGTATCTCTATCATGCTTCAGTGTATGCATACGGCCTTTTGCCTTTACGAGGAAGTTGTGATCTGAGCTTTATTCGAACTTTTTGTAAATGGATTTTGTAATTTATTTTGAGGTTTTTTGTCTTATATTTTCTTGCTAACTTGGTACAGCAGCAGGATGAGAATATATAGTTTGGCGCAAGTTCGGGAATATTTATTTTGGTTGCTTTTTTATTTATTTTTGTTCAATCAAATAGCAATTTGAATTTTGATGTCGGCTTGTTGTTTCACATTTCAAATTGCGTGAATTTGAATAATTTGTTTTTGCGATATTCAGCGCTCATTAACCCGTTTCTAATTGAAAATCTTTAGCTTGTTAATTAAATTCATTTTTTCTTGTGGATGGAGAGACAAATTCATCCTCAGTAGTTCGTAGTTTGGCAGAAGTCTTAAGGTGTGTGTTCACCTGAGATCCTTATTTCAAAAGAGTAATTTTTAAAATCTTTACTTTAATACAAATGGAAAAATTTTTATGCTCGGTCTCTTGGAAGCTTTGCGTGTGTGATTAGAACTTTAGAATTGATGTATTTGTCAACTCTATGAGCTCTAGACTGCTCATCCCAAAATCTGAGGCTACTAATTGTGGAATAAAATTACAGTGAAGCTACATTCGGATCTAGATCTAAACTAGTTTAGGCGTGTCACATCAAGAAACCGTTGGTCCTTCCCCATGTATATTTTGTAATGCGATTAGGTACCTTTATCTCCTCTATTAAATTCTGGACGATTTGATTGAATTTGAATTTTGCCAACAATGTATAATCATTATAGCAACAGTTTGTTGCAATAGATTGCCAATAACCCCCAAATAATGATGCAGTGATGCTAGGAGCAGATTTTCCGACAGGCTTCATGTTTCTTTGCAATGACTTTCGGTTTCACCATTAATCACTAGAACTTTAATTGAGATCGAAAAGTGGGTAAATTGGCTAACTTACAGTACTAAAAGTGCGATGAAAAGGTACTGAGATAACGGTCTTCACACAAATGATCAGCCATTACCAGGCAGGCGGATGTTATGAAGATTGTGGGAACATGATGTGTGCGTGATCCCATGAAGGCGCAGTATCCAGATTTCCAATATAAAGAAGTAAAATGAAAAAGAATAATGGATAAATTCGAAGAAACTCTATTCGACCTGCTGGTTCTGGAGCTCGAAGGAATTAGGGTTCTCCAGTTCATTAACTCCCGATTTCACAGCACTACAGACTCTCATGAAATTGATCAGGTCCCCTCTTTAAGGGCCTCCCTTCAATCGTACTTGGAGAGCGTTTTCTATAATAAAGGCGGTAAAATTGTTCAGACCTACAATTTGAATGTAATAAAATGTAACAGGCCTTTCTAATTTTCCAAACTGGGGTATCTTAACACAGAAAAGAAAATAAGTTTTTAACGATTCATATTAAAGAATAATGAATTAGCTGGGGTGTGGGATAGACTTAACTCCACATGGTGCAGGATGTTCATATTGTACTCATACGGGAAATAAGCCTTTAATCCGGCAGTTGACTTTAAACTACCACGACCCACTGTATGTCATATTCGACCACTTTCACCGTACTTACCTTTTCTCTACCTTGGTGTCTGTCTGTCTCTTTTGCATCTGCGAGTCACTCTTCTGCCCCCCCCCCTCCACCACTTTTTTCTCATTTTGATGTTTCTTCCTTCTGTGAAGCCCGAAGTCAACTTAAATGCTAATGATAAAGCCTGCCACTTGATATAAATATATAACATATCAGCATACTGATACCGGTGGCCGGTGATTAGAGGGTTATGAAATCAGTGGTCACTGACACGCTTCTATTTGTGTGAATGAATAATCACACTGGCTAATTCTATATAAAAGTTCATAGGATGTGAGCTTCTCATAAGAGAGGCCTAAACTGACTTCATCTGTCCGTGTCAAGTGTTGCAGTCACTTCAAATGGGCTTGGGAAGCATCGATTGAGAGTTGTCGGGCCATGCACCGAAGGAAATGAAATGTAATTAGCAGGCTAATTAAAATTAGAATAACATATTGCATTAGAAATATTTGTATCTGAGGTGAAGTTGCTTTCCTGTTAAAGTTATTTTCTTATGTGCTTTAGAAAAAGTCATGGAATTAATTTACATCCATGGCATTCAGCTTACTTAGTGGCCATGTAGACTGCCTGTTGTGAATCCGGCCTAAACTTTCTTAAATTTTGCAACCATGGATAGAATGTGTGGCAGGAGGTTAACATTCAATAGTGATTTGTGTGTGGTCAATTGCCATCTTAGAATGAGATAGTGATGCGAACATTTATTTGCCTACAAGACTTCCTACTACTATTGGGATGTTGGCCAAGGGAAGCATATTTCGTCATTCGTATGACTGCATTTTAGCAGACTGATAGAATTTGTTATGAATTCAAGAAAAGTCAAAGCGCTATGAATACGTCCAAAGAAGATGAAAGAATACCAAATCAGTGCCACCATCCTTTCAAAATATTTTCCTGATAAATAAGCCCTAAGTAGTAAGGCCTTGAATTGGCATTGGAAGCCAAATAATCGAATTTTGGATGGAGGATGTAAATTTGATTAAAAAAGTGGACAACTTAAAGCTCTCTGATTTTCCTATTTGCACCCTGTTTCGACGCGTAAATCCCTCTCTCCTAACTTTTAAACATAGCTTTAAAACTTCCATAAAAAGAGCAGTGACTATTTTAATAATTACGATTACACCAACATGGTGTGCTTTTACGAATGTATTTGATTTGTTAAAGGAACTCTGTGGTAAACAACAATTATAGTTTTCTCAAAAACTTAGCGTGGTCTAAAGGTAAATTCGGTTCTAATTTTCATATTCACCATGCTTTCGTTTATTGAGAAATTGGCAATTAACTTTATCCTTTATTTGACAATTTGATCTCAAAACATTGTCATGGAGGATATTAAAACTTTCTTTAAGCGGTACTCAGAACCGCTTTTCGAACAACAAATGGACGATTCTTTCTCTCCTTTCCTAGATTTCTTCGTTTTCAAACGTTGCTGCTCACCATGAACGCGCTCACTCTTGAATAGAGTTTCTTGATCTGGAAACTTGTTTTTAGGTGTTACTTCGCTGGAAATGTTTTTAAACTGAGACGCTTTGAACGCTTAAACCACATTGATTATTTTATAGAACTAGATTAGAATCCAACTGCATTTTATTGCATCGTGTGAGAAACAATCGAAATTGAACTCCATTCCTCGCATATCAAAACATCTTCTAGAATGATCATCAGCTGCTTTTTGAATGCCATTTTAGATACTCAGTTTTCAGGCTTCTTCTCACAATACCATTTTCATGTACCTTGTCTAGACTTGCAGCTCAGTTTTTCTGTCTACAACTCACTGTTTACTATCTTTCTGAACTCTTGTTCTTCTGATTTGCAGAGGATTATTGCTTCACATTGGTATTTAACATCATAAGATTTAAAATGGGGGGACATCTCAGTCACATCACAACTTGTGCTCAAATGGGGTAAAGAGGATATTCACCAAACAGGAATAAAATCTGAATAAAACGTGGATGGATATAGTGACCTAGAATATTTTCCTGAAAGCTTTGATTAGTGTTGCATTGAGGATGAGGTAACTTTCTTATTAACTTTTTGTACCCACCAAGAGTCTTTTTTTGGTTTTATGCCTAAAACTTTGGGCTCAACTTTGCCACTGTCTAAATTTTAAAATGTCTTTCCGTTATTGAGAGATCTCATATTCACGCTTATGACTGATAGTACTTTTTATTATCCCTTTTCTTCTGATGGCCGAGAAATTAGCTAAGTGTTTATCATGGTTCAGATATTACCTCTTGAAATTAGGTGATGGACGTTATTCAGCAAGCCTCCACAGATGGAGCGCCTGGCAAAATACATTTTTTCATTATTTTCATCAAATCGCACTTACAATCAAGTCACGTCAGTAATTTTTCTGGAGAATGACGTTGTTGCCTTGATGTGTCCAATGGACAATCCTAATATCGAATAAACCCTAAAATCATTAGCAAAAATTAAGTTTAAATTAAGAAAGCATCATTCGCTTGATTTCGCTGCAACTGAATTATTGTAAGTGTTCCCACCGAAACCGTATTTCCAATTTTTGCCTTCGCAAGTGTATTTAAATATCCACGAATTGGACGCTTTTAAAGCAATCGAATTAATTGTAATATTTGATCTTCGTGAATTCAAGAACTAAATTGACTTGATTTCGCCCCAAATTAAATTATCAAAGCGTCAAAAATTTTTATGGCTTATATTCTAGCTCCACCTATCTATTATTGATTAATGCCCGGCTAGCTCAGTCGGTAGAGCACGAGGCTCTTAATCTCGGGGTCGTGGGTTTGGGGTGTGCGATAGACTTACCTCCACGTGGTTCCCCTCTGGGCAACGTATACTCATTCGGGAACAAAGTCTATTTACTGGCAGTTGATTTCTCACTTCAAACTACCCTCACTCCATTGATTGTCATATCCGACTACTTCCACAGTGCTCACCTCACCTTTTTCTACCTTTATGTCTGTCTCTTTTACATCTGTGAATCATTATTCTGTTCCAAATCTCGACTACTTGTCACTTTGATGTTCCTCCACTCTGTGAAGTCCGAAGTCAGCCAAAGAGCTAATGATGGCTATCAAAACTCCTACCATTTTAAAATAAATCAATTATTGATTAATAATTAAGTACAAACGGTTTCTGAGTGCTTCTTAAAAATCAAACTTCTGTGTTCTAAATTGCTTTCAATGCCAAAACAATGTTTCTGATACGCGTGTTGACTTATAAGTGACTTCCATCTTTTGATAAACTTTTCACAATTCTACTCATTAAATTCAGCATTTGATATTTTGTGGATAGAAATTTCGTAAAACTACTGACTCTGGAAAGCGCAATGCCCATTTTCAAAGGCAATATGGTCTTAAAATATAATTTTTCCTATTCCTTTTGGTTTAATGGTGGTGGAGGGGTGGAGGGGAACAGAAAAATTTGGTAATAGTTATTGATTCCTAGAGGACAGAAAAAAATACACTGTTTTTAATTTTAAATAAATTGACATTTATTGCTGGAATGGTGGAAAAAACGAAGATTTAAAGTGGTGGCTGTATTACAATTCACGATGATGATTTATGACTCGTTTCTGTCATGCAAATAAAACACCAAACGCGCGCTGCACTTGACTATGTATGGCCTACTAAAATCTGCCCTTACGCCAGAGAATGCAAAACATGATCACAAAATTGTCATGGTGCAGCTAGTGCTCCACTTGGATGGGACTTAGGAATAAAATACATTCGTTTCCAAAAACACAAATAAGTAAACTGGCATAAGGAGACGTTTTCGTGGGCGATTGTGTAATACTGTCTCTAGAGTCCATTTCGACAACAGGAGAAATGTACGATCTGCTTGATCAAAACCGAAAAAATTCATTACCTCTTATTTCTCCTGCTATAATGAAATGTTTTACTGTTGATTGAACCCCACATTTCTTATATTTCACTAATTTATTTAGTAGATGATATTATCACTAATCAATAAAAATTCGTCGCGTGCATCTTTTGCAGTATATTGCAGTGACATTTGTTGATCGATTGAAAATAATTTTATTTATTTCAAATGGCGGGCTTTGTGATAATTATCATTAGCCTTTTAGCCGACTTCGGGCTTTACAGAGAGGAGGAGGAACATCAAAGTGAGAAATGATGGAGAGAGGGGGCAGAAGAGTGTCGCAAAGGTGTAAAAGAGACAGACAGACACAAAGGCAGAGAAAAGGTAGGTTAAGTATGGAGGAAGTGATCGAATAAGACATACAGTGGGGTCATGGTTGTTTAAATTCAGTAGTCGAACGCCGGCCTATCGACTTTATTGCTGTATGAGAATACGTTGCCCGGGGTGCACCACATGAAGGTAAGTCTATTGCACACCCCTTTATTTAAGATATTATGACAACAGACAGTCAAAATGAGTCCGTTATTGTACCCATCAAAACTAACTCAGTTATCCTACCCTCTGACCCTCTCACGAACACCAAAACGTTTCTTTTTATGGAAATTAGTGATTTGGATATCCTACTTATCTGCAGAAGCCGCGAATTCAAATGTAATTCCATAGCAGCTCAGATGGCCATCCTAATTTGAAATAAATGGCCACTCGATCACCTAGCTATTAAAACCTCATCAATTTGATAGAAAACTGAATAATTAAAATTTAAATTACACGTTTATTTATATAATTATAATTTGAACTTAATCATGAGTATCTTACACATTGAACTTAGCAGAAACGCTGTTAGTAAGTAGGCATTTTTATCAAAGGTGCTTTTTAACCACTCCGCAGTTGAATTGAGTTTGTTCTTGAAATTGTTTTCTATATTTTGTCGATTTAAAGGTATTTCGAATGATCTCATCTAAAAAGAATTTTGCTGCAACACCATTTATTTGACCAAAAGAAACAGAGGATCGAAGCTCTTCAGGTACAACTACTAGCGAATCATCATGGGTTTTTGCGGCTTTTGCACAAGTAGACGACATAGTATTTCGATTAATACTCAATTGGAATTCTCGTTCTTTGTTGCGTTCATCTCCACCACCTATTTTCAGAAGAGGGTTTAAGCGTTGACTACATCCGCTTTCCTCCTCGACGTTCGCAAATAATCCTTTGATTTTAGCCTTATATCGTCCATCTCTCAGCAAGACGAGATTTTCATTCACTTCCTCCCTCCTCAACAGCTCTGGCAACAATGTAATAATTAAATCCAATGTTTCAGAGCATCGCATTCTCTTGGCCACAACTTCTATTATAGCCTTTTCTATCTCAATGGGAAAGACTCCTCGTTCGTCCCTCTCATTTACTGCCTGCTGAAAAGCTCGCACAAGGACTAATCTGGACACGACGTCGAATAGTTTTGAAAACTCTTGCGACTCTTCATAGGTGAAACGGCGTTATTTAAAATGGATTTAATACTTTGGTAAACGCTTCGAGCGCTCACATAACATTTACGCTTTTTGATAACAAATTTGAAAATATATCCAAGTTCGTGTAAATGACAAAGGCCTTTATGAACCAGGGAGGGGGGCATTTTGTAGTGTCTGTGGAGGTATTTCATGATATTTACTTCAGTAGTCACTGTTCTGCTCCTTTGGGGTTCATCAATGGCCTCTATGATCTTCTTTCGACAATCGTCACTTTTATGTGGTCGAATCATTTCGTGTGATATTTACAACACAACTTATAACTAAGAGGCATTTTGAGTTGGGAACGTTTTGAAAATTGAAAGTTGAAAGTAAATTTAATTACTAATATGTTTGAAGGAATAAAGATCAAACGCCATTTTTATTGTTTACTACTCATTGGATTCTGGAAAATTATTTGGGTTTTAAAATGTGTACCAGCTGTTATAAATTGTTCTCATAATGCTTTTTATGCAAATATATTGACAGATTATACCTGGGCGTATGATTTTTCTTCACAATTACTGAATTTTAAGTGCTTTCCAAGTGAAGTAAGAGATATAATGAAATCCAGTGTTGGAGACACTTCCAAATTAGTATTATGGTAATGAGTATCGAGTTTCGGAGTTAATAAAAAACTTTAAATAGTATTATTTATGGAAACTTGCAAATTTCAATCCTATCACTTTGTCAATTGTGACATAGCTTGAACCGGAAATTCACATAGAAACACCACATGTTTGAAAAAGTCTAAAAAATTGATTTAGTTTACAAGATTTTGTAAAATGGAACAAGTGCAACAATTTGATGGATCTTCAATTCAATGACGTCATCTAATTGTAAATAGATGCAAATATGTCAATTAACTTTTTTGCTTAAAATAAATTTTATTTTCAGAAAAAATAGGTTTCTTTTCCCATAATACATTTTGCTACAAGGCATGTGCGATAGACTTGCCTCCACATGGTGCACCCTGGCAACGTATACTCATACGGCAAAAAGTCTATTAATCTGTAGTCGACTTTGAACTTTAAACTACCATGACCCCATCGTATGTCATATTCGACCCCTTACACAGTGCTCATCCTACATTTTCTCTCCCCTCGTGTTTGTATGACCTTCACATCTGTGAAACATTATTTTGCCCCCCTCTCGACGTTTTGCCATTTTGAAGTTCCTCCTCTGTGTTAAGCTCGAAGTCAGCTAAAGGGCCAATGATAACTATCAAAACGGCTACCATTTGATATAAATAAATTTTACTATAATTTATTCTCTTCACAAATCAAAATAAGTAGTGAATCTTGATCACTTGCTGTAATCGACAGAGAGATAGTGGATCGAAGCACTTAAAACAAAGAAACGATTATGAAGAACTGACATTTTGTAATATGAAGAGGTGGCATTTACACTTCCACGTAAATGGTTTAATTCACACGTCAAAATACAAGTGATCCAAAGTCCAAGTTCGCGAATTCATGTGCACGTTCCTGAGAGGATTCAAGTCAGGGAAAGGCAGGCTTTGTCTTTAAAGTGACTAATTGAGGTGTTGCAATTCCTAGGTGTTTGCCAAGGCTTAATCTTAACATGATATTTTAATATTTTAGAATAATTTGTAGAAATTTAGAACTAAAGTTAGTGAGTAGATATGAAGTAGATGGTATAGTTTGATTGAATACAGTTACATTGATGGGCATTTAGATAGTTTACCGTGTTTTTTTATTGAAGATAATATGAAAGTCTATATTGATTAGAAAATTTTTCGGAGATATCAATAGAAATATTTGGTTAAGCCACCATTGGTATTGTTTATCTAACACCAAAACAATGAGGTAGACTTGTACAATAAAGTAGAATAAGATTTGGAAGGTTGGAATTCGGTTCAGGAATAGAGAAGCCTGTTAATTCATCCATATAAGTGGAAGGGTGATACGTCTCACTGTCACAAGAAATCTATTCTTGACATTACCTGCCTGAACTTAAGCGCACGTTTTTAAAAATATCGACATATATTCCAAATTAAGAATAAACATGAGAAAGAATCATGTAAAATTAAAACAAGCAATCGAACGTATAATAAATTAGATAAGAAATTTAAGGTCCAACATATTCGTTTTTGTCTCACCTTTCTGCTGTGAGAGCGGAGTGGTGAGACCAAACTCAGATCACAATCTATCAGGCAATAGGACTTAAAATAGCTGATACTGTATCAACCATGAAAGTGGAAATTAAATATATCACATTTC
>UZAE01000484.1:0-22416 GCA_900617975.1 Rodentolepis nana | reverse complement strand
GTTGCCCAGAGTGCACCATGTGGAGGTAAGTCTATCACACACCCCATAATCTAGACAATTAAGCTACTTTAACAGTCTCTTTGAATTGGACTTGTTTTCGCATTTTCACTAATTTCCTGAAAGTCCAATAAATGCAACAATAGGAGGCCAAGAGTTTAACTTGAATCACAATGTGTTGAGCAGTCTTTGTTTAAATTATGGGGGGATAGAATAATCAGCAATGGTAATGAATGAGGATTAGCGTAACAAATGGGGGTCTATTAAGGACTGATGAGGGAGTTGGCATTCTCGCACCCTTCTTTGATTCATAACAGATAAGACTCTCAACTGACAAGTAAGACGTTCGGAAGTATGAGCCAGTATGCACTCAATACTGTTTACTTTTACAAGCTTAATAATTTGTTCACATTCACTACTTGGGTTGTTGCTAAATGTCGATTTATCTCTCAGCCCAAGCCCCGGAAACTACCCCCAGTTACAAATCAGACACTCCTTTCCAATCACATTCACAACGAGGTCGCAAACGCGGTCGAAGTCAACTCCTCAAGAAGTCGCATTTAACCAATGGTCACGCCTCAGTTACATCAGTTTCCAGACGGCAGTTGTATTCCCGTCGGGCAAGTCACGGTCCTTCGTCTACTACAATCGCATTAGAAACTACCGATAGTCCTGTTGAAGGGTCTCTTTTGGAGTTCATTGAACCAGTAAAGGAAGAAAATCGGCAGTCTTTTGAAGAACCACAGCAAATGCAATCTGAGGAAGATGATGAAGTAGATGAGGATTGGCGCTTTAAATCAATTGTGGATGATGATCGAGGACTATTCAAGAGTGTTCAGTCGCAAGTTCAGAAGGTAAGATCGATCATGTTGTTCAATTGTTGGTAATCGTTTATTTTGAAGTCGGGCCTAAGATGCGTTACTTAAGACTGCTCGGATCCACACTTTATTGGGGATTTATTTATTGGTGGTGTCATTTATAGAGGACGCCAGTTATTTCGTGACCCGTCAAAATTTAACTCGTAATTATAACTATTAAATATCTAGTTTTCAGAATTGTTATTGATGAAAAAATAAACCACTATCCCAGATATAGTATGATGAATGTTTAACACAGTTGGGAAATAGTTTTTCAACAAATATGTGGTGGCAAAAAATGATTTAACGGGATTAGCACAACCACGTCTGCAGGTTTTGAATCATTCAAGGTATTTACAATACCAAACCTGGATACTTAATTATGAATGAGATAATTCTCACTTAATATACTGACAGTAAATCGCATAAATAGTCCGCTCTGTCTCATTCATTTGGAAGCACTTTAAACATTCAACTTAATTTAATCAGAACGATGGATCTTAGTACATTACGAGGACAATCGCCGTGCAAGGAAGTGGTTAACTTGGTGTTCCACGTTTTGGCGGAGGAGTTTAAGATAGGAAGATTTGGTATATATAATGACGGGTACCGACCGGTAATGCCAATTTTTTTCTTCAAAAATTGGTTTTTTTTGTTAGTGGGTAGAGATGAACAAATTAAGTTGATATGATTTTCTATTACTTTGCTTCCATTTGTGCGTTCTTAATGATCAATTCTTGATTCTTTGTGGCGCTTTATATGGGTTTAAGCAGGGGTAGTTTCTAACTACGGTTAGCTGATAGTACAAATACTGACGGATTCGTTATACTCAACTAGCTCGTTAGTTTTTCAAACCATCACTTTGTTTAATGTTTGTTTGTAAAACTCAAGCCGTCTAGTTTCTATATTTGCACTTTACTAAAGCTGAAAACTGGATCCAGACAGTTTCTACTCAACCTAAAGATAACTAACATTGCTAAGTATCCATTTATTATTCCATTAACTAATTTAAAGCTAATCATGAATTGCTCTAGTCATCCTGTCCTCCGTTGGTTGATATTTCTCTATAGAAAGTGGTTAGTTAATTCGAATTTTTTCCTCCTATAAGAGCTTACCCCAGGCGCTGGAGAATAGTACCCAACTTCCCCCAACAGACAACCCCCTTTTGTTGAATAACTCCACAGCGTCTGTCGGCGACAAATTGTCGAAAAGGACCTCCGTAGTCCATTCTCTCAAAGAGCTCTCTCCTTCTCAACCTCGATGTCCGCCTAGAATTCAAATTGGGAAGTACTGTATCGAGACCTGGTACTCTGCTCCCTATCCCTCGGAATATGCTCGGTGAGGAATTTTTTTGTGTTTTGCTTGATGATAATTTACGGAGTAATTATCTACTATGCATACCTAAGGGGTATATCTCACTATACCTGTATGTAGGGGGTTGGAATTGCTTCATAACCTCATGGACTTGGTACCTTGTTTCCACTCCTCTATTTAAATTAAATGACAATATCCTTGGTAATATGGCTTTATTAATTTCTGGACTTTTTCATGCTTTACTAAAAGTTTGTTTACTTTCTTATTCGAATTTTCTTAAAGCATGTTTGTTGTTTCCTTTATTTCTCTGTTTGGTCATTTATGCAATCATTTTGCTCCGTGCTTAATGAGGTTGTAAGTGAAAACAACCATTCTCCTATACCCAATTTCGTTTCGTATGCAGAGAAATCCGAAGCAGTTTTTTTCTGTGTTTTAGGGTTCATGCTGGTTGTACTTTTATCCGTCTACCTATTTTTATTGCAAAAAATCTAATTTCGATGATGCCTTAAACCTTTTTATATAATAACATGTCGTGAAATATTTATATTAAGCTTAAGATGCAAATTTAAAGGAAATTAGTATATGTGCTGTCATAGAGACTGGAGTAATTCAATTAGAATTTGTTCTTTGGTGCAGTAGGGATGACTGAATTGGTTCTAACAGAGCTTAATCTACTCTTAGCTTTTAGTTTGGCGGCTAACAAGGTGTCTGTATCCTTAAGTTGACCAATAGTCAAATAGGGAAGAAACTCCACGCACTAATAGACGCTTTTTAGCATAGCTTTAGGGTATAATGGAATTGTATGTGGTTGAATAAACATGACAATGCCCGAATAGGTCATGGCGTTGACCTGGCGTGTCTGAGCCAAAATAGAAGCCTTGGCATTTTAATATTTCAATGTCTCCATTAACTGGCATAGCAGTTGGTATCTTATCCGCCATCATTTCCTGCATAATACTCCACTGAGTTAAGATCTGAAGAGTTGGGAGACCAAACATACACTGGGACTTGTGTGGTTTTAAATTTGGTTCACAACCATTATTTGCCTTTATCTGATGGGTTGCAGTGAACTTTTTGAATACCACTGCCGACAGACACATGATATACATTTGGTTACTCTTCGTTATCCAGGCCCAAGCTACCGTAGTGGTCAATAATTCCACATAGTCATCCGAATTCAATAAGACCCTCTTTAAAGAAATAAGGAAGGGGAGCAACATACACCATCCTCAATAGCGTATAAGTAACATGACGGTTTGAGCCAATTTAGTGAAGGAAATCTACGGTGAGCTCTGTTGGTTCAGATTGTCTCTTATGTCTCAATCGCATTCTCCTGTTAATGTGGAGTCCTGGAAAATTATCAGAGTGTTCTGTAAAGTCTATTCCGAACACTCTTTAAAAGTGCATGTATCAATTTATATCAAATGGCAGGCTTTTTAATAGTTATCATTAGCCCTTTAGTTGACTTCGGGCCTCATAGAAGGGAGGGACATCAAAGTCACAAGATGTGGAGAAGGGGAACAGATGTAAAAGCGTCAGATATAAAGGTAGAGAAAATGTAAGGTGAGTACTGTGGAAGCAGTCGATTATGACATAGAGTCGGGTCATGGTATTTTGAAGTCAACTTCCAGCTTATAGACTTTTGCGGTACGAGTATACGTTGCCTAGGGTGCTCCACGTGAAGGCAAGTCTATAGCACACTCCTCTTAGCTTTTTTCATGAGCCGGCTTATACGTAAAGAAGGTATAGTGTGTATGCTGATTTGAAATGAATCATACTGAAATATAAGCTTCTTTAGAAATGATATATTTCTTTTTCCCCTCTCATTCTACTTGGTATTTCCGTTTGTATGTTTTTATTGCTATCCCTCACATTGATTGGACAATTAACAAATCACGTGATTCTCCCTTCTCGTGCGTGGAAATGTCTTGAATTCAGTACATAATCACGCTCTTCACTTCTCTTTGTGTGCATTTTGACTTGTGTGAACTAATTCACAACCCATGTTTTTTTTTGACCGGACTTCTTGAACAGCCTCTCAAATCGACTTTCGTACCAAATGGATTACTTTTGCTTCATTATGCTTGTCACCTTTTTCGGTCTTCGAAAATGTACTTCGTCAGTCAAATTAAAATGTCTTAGTGAAAAACTGGCCCATATTTAATTAGATTGGACAGTTACATTAAACCTATAGTATACACTTTCCTGCTTAGTACTGCCATTATGACTTTTCAATTTAACAGAGTTGATCTATTACAATCTTAATGGGGTAGCATTGGAAGTATTAACGTGCTTAGTTTCTTAATGCATCCATTTGTTCTCTTTCGGCGTTTTTCATGGATTTGATCCTTTTTTTTAAGCAGAGATCGTATAGGACAAGGTGAAAGTCCCTTACGTATTATACAGAAAGGTAAATTGGTATTATGTCTCTTTAAAGTAGTAAATGCAGAGTCCTACGATTATTAACTCTCACTGAGCATTCCACAGTTCAAGTCAAATATTGGGAGTGTTCACCGTAGACTTCCTGACACAACTCAACACATCTCTTTTATCTTGACCACATTGTAGAAGAATCGCTTCGCCTATAAAAGCCTTAGTGTATAAATTTATATTTCAGAGAAAGTAGAGAAAAAAGCACTAATTTTGTACCATGTTTAAAGAGTGAAGACATTTGGACTGGACAATAGGGTTCGATATGTGTTAATTCGGTTAATAAATGATATTGAGGGAGTATTTATGAAAGGGCAATACTTTTAAGGAGGTGAAGGAAGGCACTAGGATGCTAATTGACTCTATTTAACTGTTGGTGTGATTCAGTATACAAATCGGCTAAATTTGGGGTCACAAATTTGAAACCCATTTATCACATTTCAGTAATTGTGCCAATGAAGTAAATGTAAAATGCACGTTCATCTGTCAAAGAGACTCCCGCACCCCTTTGAAGATACACTTTGTAACTGAATCTCAGATCGTTTATGTTCACTATTTCGTTTTTTTATTTGGTCAATTTTTTTAAAAGTTTATTTCATGGTTGAAATCTCTTCGCATCGCTAAAATAGTAGCAAGCACCGACACTTTTTTTGGGTAAAAGTGCTTCCCGACTTGCATTAAGGGAGGTGATGGGTAATATAACTAGTTATTCATTGGTTAAATAAACCTCGTTTTTTTTTGAGTTTGAATGTTTCTCAACGAAAATGTATTTCGTTGTCATGGATGGAATGTTGCGGAAATATTTATTTTCTCTCATTGGTACGACTATAAATAGATCTTGGTGTGTATCGTTACGCGCATACACATCGATATGGCTCAATAGATGTGTGATAGAGTGTCTTTCAGAAATTTTGGGGTGTTGGTTTTACCCAACTAATGATCCTCAGCATACATTGTCGTTTATGAGATCCACAAATAATTGGCATAAATTACATTGTATCGTACTATGAATGCCCCCTATCCTATTAGCCATGGAGGCAATCTGGTACCTATCATGCATTTGAGCACTGTAGTAGTGCGCGGTAGAGTCCGTTCTAACTACTGAAGGTTAAGATGAAGTTTGCCCAGGGATTTCATAGTTTTCACAATCGAATCGATTTAGCCATTGTATTTCGTTCGAATTTTCGTCTTTGCCCAATATGGTTGAAATTGGACCAATTATTTCTACCATTTATTACCATTCATGTTCTCGACGGTTAAAGTGATTGGATTTGACTACAACTGTGTTCAAAATTTGTCATGAATGATAGTATGTTTGTTTTATTTCCATATAGATTTCGCTTTTAATCGTCTGATAAGGAAAGCCCACCTATTTTTTTCCATAATACATAGAAGTGAGTTGTTTTTATTCTTGCATAAATCGAAATATCAGTCCAGCTGCTCTATCTAAAGGTGAGATTTCCTGTTTTTTACCATCTCACTAAAACCATTGTTTCTGGTGTTTACACTTGACACACACCGAGACTAAAGTTTATTGAGATTCAGTGTAGATTGAAGGTATCCCGCACTCTGTGTCCATTTGAAACACTCTTAGGTTGTGCATGTACTTTTGAAACTACCAACCGAGTCCGAATTTGATGTTATCGTGATCAGACCTTCTAAACACGCAGATATTTTCAATTGTAAATAACTCTTGTAGTACTTTGAGCATGCGTGAATCATTTGGCTTGGAATTCCTTGAAATGAAGCGTTTCCTCTCTTAAACGATTGCTTATTTGCCAATGACTATGCAGTTCATATTGCGTCTTCAAATTTTCATCTGTCTTTTTTGTAATTTTTGGTTTCCTTTTTTTGATGTGTTCGATTTAATACTTTCAAGGTTGTTGTTTTTTCCTTCCTCTTGCGATTGTTGTTTCCTAACTACACAAAATTTCCACAATATACGGAAACCCGTTTCTTCCTATTGACACCTCTATTTAAAATGAAGCTTATTTCATATGCATATATTTTCCGCAGTCTTTGACTTGGATTCCAGTTGAGAAGGGTAGAAAAAGTTCGAAATTTGTCGCTTTAAGACTGTTTATTCACTAAACTTGTGGAAGTAATTCCATTACATGGAGTCAATGTGATTTAGTTATTTATTTATTTCCCAGTGCTGGAGTAGTGATGAGATTATACTTCTATTCATTAAGTTTAACAAACCAATTACTCACGAGTGCTCAAATTACCATGAGTGCGTTGCCCTTAATTCGTTAATGCGTTAATGTATGTATTCAGATAAATCCATTCAGCCAGTTATAATCACTAATTTCACTTTTGTTTCAATCCCTGTTTTATCCATATGTATGAGAAAGTAGGAAGATTCTTGAAATATAAAGAGGCTTTCGTTTATCTCAACTGTTGGCTACGCTTTGCAATTCCCCTTCTCGGTCAATTCGTTTGTTTTTTTTCAAATTCCCTTTTATTTTGCCTTTTTTCAAACAAAACCAGCTTTAGTGTCTAATTTATTGTTTTGATTCGGCCATAATTAGTATCATATGTTGCGCAAAATTCTACTAGGCCCGAGGTATGAAATCGTATGAGACTCTGTCATGCACAGGCATGGAAGCCGCAGGGGGTCACAAACACACGTTTGACTGATTCATACATCCGCATCAACTTATAGGAGGTAGGAGGTAATGCGATCAATCTGGGCGGCTCTGGGTACACACTATGAAAGCCGCCATAACAATAGTATGCACTTTTTTCAATGCATTGCTTAGCGTCTTTATTCCACATTAACTTTCTACTTCTGACTGGAATTTGAAGCAAAGTGATTTCACCCTCATCTCTTCTCCAACACTCGTCTCCGTTAGAAAAGTGCCAGGGTTGAAATTCCTATGTTAGAAATGCCACATTATAGGACCCGAAAATTTGCTTGATCTTATCTTTCATTGATTATTTGCCGATGGTTATCGGACTCGTGATCTCTGCCCATTAATCCACAACCACACCGATAAACTATTATACACTTCTCGCACGCGCGTGTGTGTGTGTGTGAGGGGCATATTCTACCAATTATGGACATTGTTTTGGGCTTATTTTATCAAGCATTTGAATCTTTTCCTCTCCATGTTGATTTTATGATGGTAGGATGCACTATATTTCATTTGATCACTATATATGTTGACCGCTTAAATACTGATAGACCAAAGTGAACTCGATTGTGATCTGTCATGGAAGGCCGATTTCTTTTTTCCCTATTACATGAAAATGAGTGGTTGTATCCTTATACAGGGCCAAATATTATCCTGTCTGCTCTACAGATATTCGAATAGACGAAATTTCTCGTTTTTTATCATTTAACCCGAACTATAGTTACTGGCGTTTGCACTTAACACATACGTTGACCGCTTAAGCACTAATACACCAAAGCGAACTCAATCGTAATCTCTTGAGTTTAGTGTACGTAGTTAGCTTAGGGACGGGCACCTATTAATAGCATTAAACTCAGAACTGTCATTAGTCCATTTCCTTTTTAATTTCTTTTATTTTTTTACTTCAGCCTCAACCTCCTCTACGTGTGTGAATACTGCCTGAAGTACTTCAAAACTGCAGATGTGTACAAGCGACACATGGTATATAGTCATCTTTACTTTCAATATTGTACTCCCTTTTTCGAGTAAACTTGCTTTACCGTACTTATTCGCCAACAGGCCAAATGTCAATGTTACTATCCCCCTGGCAACGAAATTTACCGCTGTGACAACATCTCCGTCTTCGAAGTGGATGGTCAAATGTCAAAACTCTACTGTCAACAGCTCTGTATCCTCGCCAAACTCTTTCTTGACCATAAAACCCTTTACTACGACGTGGAACCATTTCTCTTCTATGTGGTCACTATCCATGATCCACGCGAGGGCTATCATCTCGTGGGATACTTCTCAAAGGAGAAACGTTCTCAAAAGTTTAATCTCAGTTGCATTATGATCCTTCCGCCTTACCAAAAACAGGCGTTTGGAAGGTTCCTCATTGACTTTAGTGAGTTTGGCTCTTTCTTACCATTGCCTGATCCTTCTTTTCGACAATATCATCTTAAATAGTTCTGCATCATCTTTTAATTTTTGCCGTTCTTTTTCATCTATCCTAAGTGGTCATTAATGGCAAGTAGGATTTCTTTTAAACGAAACAGTGTGTGTGTGTGAGAATGAGTGCCATACTTGTGTTAAATCTCAGGCTCTGGGGGGGGGGGAATTGGAAGTTGGCTGAGCTCTAACAACCTCGCTAGCACTCAGACCAACTAGCGAATTAAGGTGAAACTAGGACTCAAAATGAACTCTTCGACAAGTACATGCTATTAGAGACAGAAGTTAAAAACCGACTGTTTCTACTCTGATCGCTTTTCCGACTTTATTATTTGTTCCATCGACCTTGTCAGGAAGATGCATTTATTTAGCCTACGGGTTGTGCAATATTTAATGATTCACCGTTTTTTGCTATGTATTATGCTAGGTAAAGCAACCGAAGCACGGGGCTTTCAAATCTGGGGTTTGGAGGGGGGGGGGGTAATTTTTTCATCCACTTTATTCCAACATCTTATATAAATTTAAACTCCCTGTTTATGATTAGGCTTTTGAAGCCCTAGTAGCATCACCTGAATACTAATTTGCGCACTAGTTTAACTTGCTAAGGTTTGGGTGTAATATCTTAATTGCCCTATTTTTTCTCATAGAATCTGAGGTATGTGGGTGTAGCTTTAAATATTTATAACAAATCCCGTTACTCCCATTTCGCATCTAATATATATATATGTTTAGATCACTAATCCAATTCTCTGAACTCAGGGTGTTTGCCTTTTTGCTATCATTCCAGATATCCACCATTATAGAGCAGTCTGATTTCCCAATCTCACTAATAGAGGCAATAGCAGCACTTGATTTGGTTGTGATAAAAGTATCCTGGAGCCGCGCTTAATTGAAAACCCATCTCCGACGTTCATTCTTTTTCATCGCTCATTTACCGGTCATCCACGCCATCCATAACTTCTAACATTTATTTATTTATATCAAATGGCAGGCGTTTTGATAGTTATTATTAGCATTTTAGTTGACTTCAGACTTCACAGAGGGGAAGGAACATCAAAGTGAAGTCGAGTTGGTTGGGGAAACAAGAGTGTTTCAAAGATGTAGAAGATACAGACACAAAGGTAGAAAAAAGGCGAGGTGAGTAATGTGGAAGTAGTCGAATATGGCATACAGTGAGGTGATGGTAGTTTGAAGTCAAAAGTCAACTACCGGTTAATAGACCTTTTTGCCGTATGAGTATACGTTGCCCAGGGTGCACAACGTGGAGGTAATTCTGTCGCACACCCCACCTCTAACATATGGAAGGTGTGTGCATAAACCACTGTATCACAACCACCCCCACCACCTCACTTGACTCAGGTCATGTAATTATTGTTACCGATCGCATTTTTTGTACTTGACATGTATTTGTGTTTATGGAATTGTTTCGAAGTTTTATGGATTTTATAATGCCAATCATGCTTTTTATGACGTCATTGTCTTCAGACTGATTTTTGGATCTCTTTCCAATGAAATTCGATGGAGTAAATTCTCGGAACAAAATTCTCTTCTTGAGGTGTTTGGAACACCACTGTTTTTTTTTTGATACAATGTCATGTTTTTATATGCTTGATTTTACACTGGTGTTAAGATCTTAAAAGATAATTAAGAAGACTTCTCAAGTATGCTCTTTGGCAACTTCAATTCTGTTTACTTCTCACGTCATCTGAATCTTTTCTTTGAACAGTCGCTATTTTCAAGTCTCGTTTTGTTCTTGCTTATTCATTATAGTAGCAAGTCCAGTACTAAGCTAGTTGTTATTTTTAAGTTTTAAGTTAGCGCCAAGTGTTCAGGACATAGGGGTTATTGTTTCAATTATTATCTTATCCTGTATCATTATTTAGTCAATTATGGTTAAAGGCTACAAAAATTTGACTTATTTTGGTCTTCTCACGCCTGGCCATTTGCACGTGTCCAGTTTAATCTAATAATTAGCTCTTCGTCTCATGCATCACTGGCTTCTCTGCATTCTTTGTAATTTAGGAATGGTCGTCGCCTCCTGTTTGCTACCTTTAAGAACACTATATTTTGGATGGAATTCTGGCGTTTCGACGATAAGACCACTTTGATCTGCACTATTCCTACTTTCACACGTATTTTGATTTCTCTATCTTCTTTTGGTGTTTCCACTACATTGCTAAGGATAAATCTTTATTAATGGGTGCTATAATAGTAAAGGCTTTCTGTCTCGCCAAGACAAGGTAGGGATTGTGGGAAAAAATTGAAACCCATTCAGTAACAAATCATTCTGGTCGTTTCAGGCTGGTGATTCATGATCTCCGTTTTTTTTTGGAATACGCCTAAGCAAATGCACTTTAAGTCAATTTTGTCTTGATATTGATCGCTTTAGTGTTAATTTTTTAGAACCGGGGCTCCTTCCATCTTCCTTATCATGCGCATTTCTTGTCATCCAGTGACTCGTCATGATCATGCGCTGTATGGAAATTACACTTTCAGAAAGGGACCAAGCATTTTGTCCCCCCCCCCCCTATCAAGTTTACTTGTTTTCTCTGTTTGTGTCATCGGGTTTTTTATTGGTCCATTCAAGTCATTCATTGGAAAGCTTGTGGCCTATTGTTTCCCAAACAATGATTATATCTCACAGTCCTTGCTTTCTGCCTAATAATAAGTAATAACAAAGTCTTGAATTACCTCTTGGTTTTTTTCAGAAGTTGTGAATACTTTTCTTCTGAATAAGACTTTTTTCCTATCCTTGGGTTGATTCTCCTTTCTGTTTTGCTTATTGGAGTATTTTTTTGATTGGCTAAAATTTAACGAGCTTATATTTCACATAAGGTGATTTGGTAATTTGAGTGTCAAGTGACAGTTTTATTTATTATTATTTTTTACTCTCATAAACCCACAATTTGTTTGCACCAAATCTCATTTTGCTTCATAATTTTCCTCTTCCTAGGCTTTCTCCTCTCTCGAATTGAGGGTGTCTCAGGTTCTCCCGAAAAACCTCTCTCTGATTTAGGTCGTCTTTCCTATGAGTCCTACTGGAAGTCTACAATCATTCCTCTCATATTCCCTCAGGGAGAATTACGAGCAGACATATCAGTTCAGGAGATTTCCACTAAAACTGGAATTGATGTAAACGATGTTACGACGACTCTGGAACAACTCGCGTCGGGGACTCGATTACATCCAGAGAATGGAAGGTTAGTCGTTTGATTGTAATTAAATTCGTATACCTTTTTCTGTTGCTCCTAGAAAAATTTCGAGTTTTAGCCCCATCAAATCGTCTAGTTAGGCGAAATGCCGAATATGTCTCAAATTACCAACGAAATGGTTAGATGATTACAAACAAATGCGTAATAAAGTCATGCTTAATTTGAATTAATGGCTCACAGGCGAAAGATTTCATTTTTGGGATGTCTGATGATGGATAAGATTATGCCTACAGTATTCCAGAATTGGTTAATTTTCAGTTTTAGTCAAGCCACCTCGAGTTGTTTGTATCGTTTATTACAACAAATGTGGGATTTGCAAGGGATATGCACAGGTAAAATTAGGAGCAAGGTCAATTTTTGAAAGATTTCTATACGTCAAGTTTGTATGTGTCGCTAGTTTCCTAGTCATCGATGCATTGTGGGGGAGGTAAATCGCACCTGTCAGCCATCAACAAGGTAAGTTTTCGAGGACATCTTATCTCTATTCAAGTGACCTTTTTAACTTCAATCTTAAATTGTAAAATTTGTATGAGATAGTTTGTTGGAGGTGTACGATCACAGCTTATCGGGTGCTGATGGTTTGTTGGTCAAGATGGATGTTTGCCTGGTAGGAGATTATCATTGCTGCTTCTCCTTTGATTGGTGGGATTTTCCTTATTGATTAATCTCTCTCATAAGCCAGAGTGACAAATGCAAGTTTTCCATCTTACCAGCTCCACCAAAGATGATTGTTTCTTCACTTATCCTTCACTTTTGTTTTAACCCTAATAATTAGTTAATTTTAGCGAATTTCTATTTCAAATATTTGATTGAATGTGTTCGCTTTACTTCATTTCAGACCAACTCTCTTTTTCGATGCTGAAAAACTCTCCAAACTCAAATCTAAGTATGATGAGCGGTCAAAAAATTGGATCAAGCTAAAAATCGATTGCTTGCGCTGGTCCCCACTCACCACAGATACCAAGGTATGTTCGTCGCCTTGATAGAATTACAAGAACTGTTTCTTTTCTTTGCAATGAATTGCGTTTTTCACCTATGCATTAAATTAATCCTCACATCTGTATTTTATTTTTTCCCTAGCACTATGATGACTAAAGGCTGTTAGTTCAAATTTTAGAAGTATCAATCTAGTAATCGTTGAACTTCATGCTCAACCTCTTTAGGTTGCTATTTTGTTATTCGTAGCCCATTTTGGTTCCCAAGTAGTTCTTTGCTCTTTTAACAGTTGACCTTAACATTGGAGTAGTTTAATGTACAATAGTCGAATAAGTTTTTGGTGTGCAGTCAAGGGTTAGGATAGTTGTTTTGCATTACATCTTCACAGTCTCTGCCAGTCTTTGTTATTTATCAAATCTCTTTATTTTAGGCGTTTTTCTACGTAAGTAAGCTAGACTAACTCTGCTTCTACGCTCTCAATTATCCTTAGATGAAATACGTTTTACTGATGTGTGTTAAGTAGCATTTGAATCAATGTACTTTTTTAGTGTATTAAACCGTCCTTGGTGGAAGAGATCAGTGCCCATTCAAGCTGCCTCGCTTCTCCTGGCCACTCTCCCCGACAGAGCAGTCCAAAATCCCCAAGGAGACAACTGCCTCGTCCTGTGACTTCTCCCTTAAGATCACGCACCATTTCCATAGTCACATCCCCACCTCCAACCAAAAGGCGTCGTGGAAGACCATCGAAGAATGCTACTCGTCAGATTTCCAATTCTTCAGCTCCTGACGCGGGGACCTTTCCACCAACATCGAGACTTGGCTTCCTACAACATCCGTCGAATTCTTCGTCCACATTGTTGGAATCATTCCCACTCCCAACCTCTTTCGACATGATGGAACCTACTCCTTTGAATATTCTTTCTACTGAGGAAGAGACTGCACCGGCGGCATTGAATAAAGAACTTCCACTCCCCCAGTATCCTTGCAAGAAAGACGGGATGCTTTTTAATCAACAGAAGCCACCTGATTCTCCCTCAGGTAACTTTGGGGTCCACCAGTAATTTTCTAATATGGAGCTTAAACCAATTTTGAATAAGGAACCTTTATAATTTGCAATTAAGTGAGTCAGAAAGCCTAGTTTGGTCTTTCAATACGGGCTGAAATAGCGTTCGAATGGTTTTCTGGTATTGCAATCTTATGCCATGTCGACCGGGGGGTTCACAGTATTATGAGGTCTATTGTTATTCATTGATTTCCTTGCCTATCACATTCTGTTACATTCGAGCACGCGATTTCAATTCCCACTGCTCTAGGTTCTGGGAAATTTTAACGTACATTGCCAACAGTGGCCTTGATCTCAATTTATAATAGGTAGTAGACATTTTTTTGCGACTGACAATTTTTTAATATTTCTTTTCTAATTGGCTAAAGGTGGCTAAGAATGTAGTAGTACTATGCGAATTTTTCATTGAAGTCGCTCCATGGTGTTGCTCTTCTTTTTAAGTTGCGATCCGGTCTACCATTTCCTTCAACGGACTTATCTATAGTTGTTTGTAAATTTATCTATCAAGTTGTTTTCAATTCATTAGTATTCTTGGCTCACTTAACCGACAGTTTTTGTCTACCTTTTTTAAAGGAGGTCCGGGTTCTGTATTAAACAATTCCTCTTCCGCAAATATCAACATTCCCTCAACCACTTGCACAACTTCCAAATCTAGGGTAACTTCCACAACAGGTGAGAAGGGTGAAACCGGTACAACGAATCGGATGCCATCACGTGGTGGTGGAGGCCGTTATTCCCTAGGAAATAAATCTCACTCAAGACTCCATCTCAGACGACGTTCAACCGTTACGGCAGGCGCATTGAAGTGTATGGACATAAGGAATTTTGTAATCAAGTGCAACGGAGAATCCGAATATGAGCAGGTGTTTAATGAAAATCCACTACTTGTATACCACCTAATTGATTTTAAGTAGTCGTGAATTTACTATTTTTTCCATTTTTGATCAGACTGTCTGCCACAACGGTGGTGGGATCAGCAATTCTGCAACGATGGAAACTTCTCCGATTGAGACGGCGAGACATTCTACCTCAATCTCTCCTCCGATTTGTATAGATCAGAATGGGACCACATCATCTAATGTCTTTGTCTCAAATATTATTTCGTCACACGAACATGTTGGTTCTCAGTTTACTGTAAGTCAAGCTATTAAAATCGAAGTGTTTCTTGTATACTTCCCTAGAGTTATTAATGCGTAAGAATTGTCATAAATCTCCACTTTAGACTTGGGATATTGATATGATTTAATCTTTATTATCTGTCACCCAGGTTCAGATATATGATCACATCCATAACATGCAACTCCTGCTGACCGGCTGATTTGAGTTCGTGTTTGGCTATTCTGCACCTTTTAGCAGCTAAGTATAGGCAGATGAGACTATCAGTGATATTTTTAACATTGCAGTTCATTCAAGGTTAAGTGTAATGCTTCGATTCAAATTGTGTGGATTTCATTTGGCATGAAGTTGCTTAAGTATTTGAGATATGGTTGAATTTGATAAGGAAAGTTGTTACTCAGTTGAGAAGAGAGGTTTAAAGGCATGAGAACGATTGGGTTAACAATTGACAGTTTTTCCAGTTGTTCTTTGTTTCTTAACAGGAATTTGGCCTAACCCATCGAAATATTCATTTGTATGGAATGGCGGGCTTTATGATACTTATCATTAGTCGTTTAGTTGGCTTCAGACTTCACTCAGGGGAGGAACATCAAAATGACAAAAAGCCCAGAGGAGGGGGAACGGAAGAGGGATTCACAGGTGTAAAAGAGGCAGACACAAAGGTGGAAAGGAGAGGTGAGTACTGTGGAAGTGGTGGAATGTGACATACAGTGGGGGGTCATGGTTGTTAGAAGATAGAAGCGAATTGCCGGTTCGTAGACTTTTTTGCTGTATGAGAATACATTGCCCAGGGTGTTACAAGTTGAGGTAAGTCTGTTGTGCATCGTAGGCTCCGAAGTAAGCAATAGTGATAAGATCGAAGCATTTGATAATGATTGAAATAATAACTTAGACCTTGAAAGTCGTCACTGGTGAATAACTTCTGAATACAGAAGTGAAAATGATTCTTTACTTTTTCGTCTTTTTTTGTGAATGCGCTCTAAATTTATTCTAACTGCACTTGTAATAAATGCCGAGCATTTTGAAGGAAAATATAATAAATTTTTGGTAATCATTATGAGCCATTTTGATGATTCATTTATAAAGGTATCAACGGAGAAATCTGCATAGTTTCCTAACTATGAATCTTCAAGCGCAGGCAATTTTTGAACATTTGCTTTCTGATGTGCTTTGTTTCTTTCTCAACACACTTGCTTATTGCTTTTGGTATTTTTTTATCATCTTCCCGATTGTTCAGCTGCTCTGTTCGATTTCTCACCTTTAGATTCACCGCGTTTGAGTGGATGGTTTTGGAGTTTTTCCTTCATTTACTCTATCCTTTAATCTTTTAGTCTCGTTCAAGATCCGAGCCAGACATGGAGAATCTATCATGCTCTGAAGACCAGACACTTCAAAAGACTTCTACCTCTGCAGAGAACCTCACTAATGCACCTCAACCATTCCCCGTAGTTAATGTTCCTCCAGATGTCCTTAGTAAGTGTGAACGTTGTTACAACATATTTTAGACTTGATGTCTCTCATTTTCTAAGCAGTTATTGGGAATAAGAAATTTCTGCTAGTCTAAGTCTATACTGGTAACCCACGCAATCGAGATATTCGATATAAATTACTAATCAAATACTAATACGTCTGCTGTCTGCTTTTAATATATTAGAGTGTAGAATTGCATCGATTTAAAAAGAAAAGATGAATTTTGCAGGACTATGGGAAGGCCTTTAGCTGATTCAGGGAATATCTAACACTGGTTGCTACCAAAAAACGCAAAACTTGTCTACTCTCTTCGTAAAATCTTACTGTTTTTTTATTTTTTTTCATTTATATCGATTAGCGCGACTTCGAGGAAGCGAAGATACTCCCCGAACAAGTCCAATGTATGCTCCGAGTGAAGACAGTGATTCAACCGATCCAATGAATCAAGGAGATGAAGGTAAAATGGCTCTGGGTGCTCGAAGGCGGCACACAACATTCTCCCGACATCGTGGATTTAAAATTCCTGCTCATCTCCAGAATCAACCTCGTTCACCTCTACCTCAATTTCAATCCATCCAGTTCGCCACCACCCGGGAGACATCTATAGTGGAGGAAATTTGCACTCCCTTACC
The DNA here is from genome assembly GCA_900617975.1 of Rodentolepis nana. Taxonomy (NCBI): domain Eukaryota; kingdom Metazoa; phylum Platyhelminthes; class Cestoda; order Cyclophyllidea; family Hymenolepididae; genus Rodentolepis; species Rodentolepis nana. The sequence goes on along the minus strand of UZAE01000484.1, from coordinate 5,325 downwards.
CACAGATCCGCTTCAAATTTCCCTTGAACCCATTATTACCACTAAACCAAAGCTCTTGCATCATCCCGACGTATCAGTATGCCTTGTATATTCAGCAACTCCAAATTCCGACTCTGTTTCTTCTACTTCCCCTCCTTTCGCGTTTCCGCAACAAAATGGAACTGGATCGGTACCTCCACCTTCAAACCGACCCCCTTCACCATTGTTTCCACCCCCTCTTTCAGCTGAAAGAAGTGTAGCTTGTGACCAGCCTATAACGCCTGTCCAATCAACACTGACGACGAGGCCGACAATGTATCAGCCTCCGGATATAGTCTGGATGCCAGTTCCAGGCGATTTTACCTTCTTTCAGCACCCTGAACCTTTTCAACACCCTTTCTATGCCTTGCCGCCCTATGAACTTCAACCCCCACAAACATTATTCAACCCAACTCCAGGTATCCAGGTAGTTCCTTGTTGTACAGCAACACCTGATTTCCAGAATCCACAATCGGTGCCTTTAAATCAGCATCCATTACATCAACAACCCCAACCGGTTATGATGTACCCACAGATGTTTGCTCCTCCTCCCAATACCTATATCCCCGCACCATGTCCAGGTCCTGCACCTCAATATATGATGATGGATCATGCACAATTCCACCAGATCCCTACTCAATCCGTGCCTACTCCTACTCAAGCGGCCCAATCGATTATGCAGCCTATACCTCTGCCCTCTGGTATCTCTCAACAGCAGCCATTTGTATCAAATGAGGTTATTGAACCTCCATCTGCAGCTGCAGATTGGATGTCACCATCGTATTCTCTTAGGAGTTAATTGGAGAGGGACCGTCTACTTCACCGCTCCTACTATGTATATTACTTCGAGTATGTATTTGGTGGATTTTATTACTCGACGAGGATTTTTGAAGTATTGTATTTAGATGGGAAGAGAAATTTGTAAATTGTTGGTTTACACAGTTTTCTCCTTTCTGATATCCCCTTTTATCTACTATTCCCTCCCTATTGTTATATTGTGAACTTTTGATGGGGAACGCTGGTGCTTGAATGTGAATTTATGGTAAAATATTCAGACAAATTTTTATACTTGTATTTGGTGTTTTTGTTCATTTGGGGTCTTATTTTGAGGGGCAATCTGCTCGTCCATGACCGTGGAGTTTAATGATTTGCCGCAACAAACCTATTTGGAAAAGCTGATTGCGAAAGTTCATTTTTCTAACGAAAATTGCAGGCTGTTAACACTAGTGTGCTAATAGGTAGCTATTTTTATGCATTTGAGGCTGATTTCGAGATAGTGTTTTGACTACAGAACCCTAGAAAATAACGAGGAAGTCATTTGCCTCAGTTGAGAGGAGAGGAACATCAGTGACAAAGTCAATAGTGGGAACAGGAGAGTGTTTCACAGATATAAAAGAGACGGGCAGATACAAATGTAGAGAAAATGGAGAGGTGAGTACTGTGAAAGTAGTGGAATATGACATACAGTGGGGTCATGGCAGCTTGAAGTCAGTAGTCAGCTGCCGGTTTATAGACTTGCCGTATTAGTAAACGTTAATCAGGGCGCACCACGTGGAGGTAAGTCGAGCTTAACCCAGGTTACCGAATTTAGTAATATTGACACAAGATATGAATGTAAGGGTTCGATTGGACTGCCGAGTCATGGTCAAAACAAAGTTTTCAATCCCTCTGTTTAAATAAACAGTGATTATATTTTCCCCACTGATTTAAAAATTAAAACCGAATGTGATCGAATATGATAGTAGAACGACGGTTCTCCCTACACTCGGATATGCTTACATCATTCACTTATATGAACGTGAAGTAACTCAGATCGACAAGAGTACTGTAGTGTATCTTCAAAGTAAGAATTAACCCAACTTTTAAAGATAGGCATATCTACATAGATTCTTGAAATTAAAGAAATATACCTTATGTTGAAATTTTGGGGCTATCTCAACCCCTTAGTAATTGCATACTCTTCGCTTCATCTAAGGATGTAATTCATGTGCCTTAAAGATATTCGCTTAGTTTTTGAAACAAAGAAAGTCTGAGGGAGATAGGTATTGATTATAAGGAGGATATGGAAGTGTTTCCCATAGAAATTCCCACAACAGCTCTTAAGGAATGTGTAGAGGCATTGCCACGATGGAACGAAATTTGACTGTGAATTGCCCAGCGTCGTTGTTTATTGAGGAGGACTGTCTTAAATATCTTCAAAACCCCTTCATTATGACATGAAGCGACTAGTTTTCTCTCCTATCACTTCTTTTAAATGCCAAGAAATAGTGACAATAACCCTCTTAACGTACCTTTCAGCTTCGAACTTGATACGCTCAGATGTTTCCTTTAAATGACATTCATCGATTGAACTTTAATTTATGAACTAAATTGGGGGTCCAGTTTTTGTGTCCCCATTTACTTACGTATATGCCATAGTTGGTAAAGCAATCGAAGCTTTTTGGATCATTTGTTTTCTCTTCTAACGCTGTTGGAACCCATCGTGCCCACCGAGGGATTTCTCAAACAAAGATTTTCAGTGAAAATTAAAAGTTTTCAACCGTGCGTGATTCATACTTCATCGGAAATTTCCCCAATGATAACTCGTCGATTCTTTTTCTACATTAAGTTTGGCCTACGATAGCTGTCGTTTCTAACACCTTGTCATGTGGCAATGACTTGTAGATGTGTATTAGACAGGCAAACCTAATTCACGCTTGATCAGTATAAACTTTAAAGGCAATTTGCAATTATATTCCTAAATTATGATCAATTGATTAAAAATGACTATGGTCTTAATAAACTTCAAGTAGGGTATTCCTTTCCGACTCAATCAAAGGTAATTAGTTGGTAGTACACACATAAATTATTCAAATTAGTGTATGCAAATTGAAAATAAAGCCATTTAATGATCACTTCAAACCTTTACTCTCCTATTATGGTAAACCATATGCACTTGACTGCCAGAAATCATGATCAGACCACTTTATCTCTAATGGATACTTGAGTTAGATGAGTAAACCCTCATTTACAAAAATTAGAGAACTATTCTAACTAAGATTAACCTTCCCATGCATTGGTTTACAAAACTCCTGTCTAGTTGACTATTAACGTGAAAATTTTAAGGGGAAAAACGAGTAGCGACTAATAGAGTGCCCCTCCCGTCTAATTGAGATATATTTATATCAAATGGCAGGCATTTTGATAGTTGTCATAAGCCCTTTAGTTGACTTCAGGCTTCACAAAGGGGAGAAACATCAAAGTGAGAAAAATCCAAGAGGAGGAACAGAAGTGGAATTCACCGATGTAGAATAGGCAGACAAACACAAAGGTAGAAAAAAGGTGAGGTGAGTACTGTTGAAGTGGTCGAATTTGACATACCGTAGGGTGATGGTAGTTTGAAGTCAGAAGTCAACTGCCGGTTTATAGACTTTTTTGGTGTATGAGTATACGTTGCCCGGAGTGCACCACGTCGAGGCAAGTCTATCGTACTCCCCTCGAGGTAAATTATATCGAGTCATTTAAATTTAGCTTATCAGATAACTCATTGGTTAGTTAAAGTTGACGGAAATGATGAATTCTCGGCGTACTGGAATGGTTGAATGAGGAACTGGAAGTCAATGTATAAAATGTTAATAGGTCACAGTCTAAATTCAAGAGCACAGAACTGTTCCGTGACAGTTTCCCCAGCTATTTAAGAAACTACAGCCAGGTACTTGTATGCAGTTGGCGTAGCGGTTTTTGACGCGTCCACTAAATCAGAGCTCATGAGATTGATACCGGTTAAAATAATGAGTTAAAGAAAGCGGGTAACTAATGGGATTTTCAAAAGGAAGCCTCCACACAATACCTTCAATAATTGAACAAACACGATTATGATTAAATTTGGAAATGTAGTAAATGGGTGGTCTTCAACCAATCATTCGATATCATTTGTGAATGAAATATGATATCGTGTTTATGAGCAAATAAGCAGAGGACCAAGAGATGTGGAATCAAGCATACCAACACATACACATGCACACAGAGAGAGAGAGAGAGTCAGGTGAAGTAGAAGAAGTTTTAGCCGAAACTGACGCCTGTGTTGACCTTTATGTTTCGAACCCGAACACTGAAATGAGGTCATATATCTGATCTGATTTGATCTGTAGTCAATGCAGGTGGGTGCATTCAGCGCAGTCGCAAGCACATGAAATTGAAGCAGTCATTGAAGAAAATTTCATAAAGTTAAATTGGGAAATAACAAACGTGCTTATGATATTGTCCGGTGGAATAGCGGTGACATGTGGTAAGTGTTCACGTGGCTAGCATTCACTAGCTCAATGGTGGACACCAATGCGCCCACCGGACAATGGTGCACGTTCAGTGATGTGTGTGACCAAGCACGGGGAAATGATCCTGTGGGTTTCCTGAAACCACAACTCTAATTTACTTCCCATCTCTCTGGGAAATCAATGACCCTGGAACGTTTCTCCTCATCCCCATTCCCCATGGTAGGTGATGACCATAAGTTTCTCCCATGCTATCCCAACGGTCGCGTTAATGTGGCAACGCCTTGCTTTAGGTTTTAATGAGCACTGACAGAAACAGGGTAGAGATCTGCTCATGGTACTTGTTCACTTTTAAGCGAGACAACCACACACACACAAAGTACATTTTTCTTGGCATATTTCAAGGAAGATTGCATTTAGAAACTAGTTATGCCCTAGTTGAAGGTTTGTGACTGACCTAAGGAAAGTTTAACCAATCGCTGGTGGCTATTGAAATTCCAAGGTGATTAAAACAGAATGCGATCGATCTGGTGTGACCCATCATGTTAAGTAAAGCACTATCACTATCTCCTGTAAATTAATAACTTCAGCCTTTTCTTTAAGTATAAGCAGATTAACTTTTGATTTTACATTTTGTCTTGGAATGGACAATTCAGTGGAAATTATCTTTTGAAACTAATATCTATGGAGTTCATAAATGGGCATACTCATACGGCAAAAAAGTCTATTAATCGGCAGTGGACAAATGACTTCAAACTATCATCACTCCACTGTATGTCATATTTGACACCTTTCACAGTACTCACCACACCTTTTTCACTCTACCTTTATGTCTGTCTCTTTTACATCTTTGAATCATTCTTCTGTTCCACCCTACCTACTTTTTTCGCTTTGATGTTCCCCCTCCCCTCTGTGAAGTCTGAAGTCAACTAAGGGTTTACTGATAGGTATCATAAAGACTGTCATTGGTTATAAATAAATAAATGCTTTAAATTATTGTTATTAGCCCAGGTTGCTATGATGCAACACAAGTGGCTCAAACTGTAAAAAATCACGC
>UZAE01000483.1:0-22434 GCA_900617975.1 Rodentolepis nana | reverse complement strand
GACTTATAGGGAAATGATGAGGTAATGGAGCAGCCACTAAATTAACTGCGCTTATCAGGCTGCTAAGTATTTTCTTTACGTTCTTTAAGCTAATAGTTTTAACTCATTATGAAGGATCAAACCGAAAATCTAATCAATTAATTAATGGACAATTAATATTAAACTAGCACAAGTAATGATTTGGCTTCATTCCACTTGTAAGGAAACAGTGCAAAAATGCTTGCAATAATATTAATAATTGGAGTGTGCGATAGACTTACCTCCACGTGGTGCACCCTGGGCAACATATACTCATACGACAAAAAGTCTTTTAACTGGTAGTTGACTTCTGACTTCAAACTACAACGATCCCCCTAGTTGTCATATTCGACCCCTTCCACAGTACTCACCTCACCTTTTTCTCTACCTTTGTGTCTGTCTGCCTCTTTAACGTCTGTGAATCGCTCTTCTGTTCCCCACCCTTCGACTTTCTGCTACTTTGATGAACCTTCCCTCTGTGAAGCCCGAAGTCAGCTAAATGGCTAATGATATCTATCAAAATGCCTGCCATTTGAAATAAATAAATTAATAAATTAATAATTTGCTACTCAATGTTATTACTGTTGAAAAGTCGAACATAAGATTAACAGAAATAGTTTATAACAAACTCACCGTTTCCGGCGACTGCTGGTTGTCCAGGGTTGGGGTTGGACTAGAACACGGGATATTTCCATGGGAGACAGGTACTAGTATGGTTCCCTCTAGTTCAGGGATGCTAGTTAACCTAATAACAGGATTTCCCGCGGTTGGTACAGGACTTGTTTCTCTTGTCAAGGGTTTAAGGTAAATTGGGTAGATCACCTTTCCTTCCATTTGGATATCTCCACCATCCAAGGGAATGGAGTCATCCATCTTGGCGATTTCGAATTCATGACTGCTGCCAGTTCGGATTCTCTGCAAGGAGGAAATGCTTTTCACATCGGACGTGTAGATTATTCTGGAAGTAGAGGGTGTTGGGGACCGGGTTTGGCTTGACTGGTACCCTTCAATGGGTGTAAAGAGAGTCCTTTCTGTGTCAACATTTAATTCGCTCATACTGCCAGTATCCTTGAACCCTATTTGTCTTGGATGCCGTCTACGCTTTGAACGGATAATAAATAGAAGGGTGGTTACTAGGCAGCAGCACAACAGAATAGCTGCCAGTGGAACAGCAATCATCAATACAAACACATGCATTCGTTTCCCTCCTGAATCAATACTATCATCTGTTGTCATTGAATTTATTACATCCGTGTGTGGCGAGAATTCACGAATCTGCAACTCAGAGTTAGGCGGTTTATTGCCAAAGGCTTCATCAGCTTGAGTGAGGAATGTGGACTCCGGAGGGATATTTAAGACATCGGAGCCGAGAATGAATTCAATAAAGAATTCAGCATCTTTTGATTGAGACGGAGTGCCTTCATCAGTGGCTCGGAGAAGTAGTCGTACAGAGTCACCTGGTCTGACGCATGACCGAATGCCTTCGCGCATTCGTAGATGACCAGACATGGCTTCAAGAGAGAATAGGGCATGAAGATCACAAAGAGGTTCATGGTTAAAATGAACGAAAGAGGCATCTTCTAGTGTGTAACTGATTCGAGAATTCTTTCCACTGTCTGCGTCGATGGCTCTCACTCGAGTAATTATTCGACTAGCGGGGAATTCGACACCGATTTGAATTCGAGAGTCGTCTGGTGCTCGGGGATAAAGCCAAATAGGAGCATTGTCATTTTCATCCACTATTTCAATCGTTAGGGTAGTTCTAAAGCAAAGCATATAAGAAAATTTATCCAATCCTTCGCTTCGAGGTACTTCTAGTCAAACTATAGCACTGAAATGGTAGTGTTTGCTATTACTGTCCTGTTAATCCTATCTTAAAGCTTTCCATTTAAACGTGAAAATCAGAGCTGTTTGAAATCGTATTGATCAGTCAAAAGCTATTCCTTTTAAAACAGAAATTGTCCCCAAAAGGTGAATTCTTACCCAAATTATGTTCCTGCATTAATCAAAAATCTATTATAGTTCTGGTGATTGGCTACCATGTAAGCCTTTCCCATAGATTTAGCGTTTTAATTAGACTCTGTCTTTACATAGATGCATGTGTATGTTTGTGATATAAATATTTCTACTGCCACCATTGTTTCACATTGGAGATAGAGATATTCACTTTATGATAATACAATCAAAATTTTCTTCCAATTATAGGCACGGAATCATCAATTATTCATGATCTTAGCAAAGATAGAACTTACTTCACACCACTATAATTGACCTTGGGAATAACTTTATGCAGATCCAATAAAATTAGGTTTCTTGCCATGAAAAGAACCTTTGAAGATGTTACATTCATTTCGAATATGAAAAATAGTCTTGCCAAGATAAATTCACTTTTCAGTCATAAACAGTGTATCTTGAAACCGACATGACTAAAAGCATATGAAAGTTACATAGGACTCAAGGTTATAATCAAGTTCTAAGAATCCTTGGCTAGTATGCTAAGGGCTTATGTCTATATAGTCTTTCTCAGTGCCATTTCAAGTCACACAAAATGACTGCTATTCATCCGCATGCTTACTCTTCTTTGAAGTTGGGGGTAAACTCACATTTTTTCATTATGGTTAGACATTTACAAATAAAGTGTACGGAATGAGTTCGAATGAAGTGCGGAATATTCCCTGAGCGAGTCGTTCTGTACTACGCTTTCCAAAATTCTCCTTTCAAAATCGTACTTCTTGATTAGTGATCAAAATTGTATTCTAAATAGTCTGTGCTTATTGGTCCGTTCTTGGATCGCAATGATCAGTTTTCCACTTCAAATCATTTCTCCTGTTCAAGAACGAGAAGGCAGCATAATCACATTTGATCTCAACAAAACAGTGGTTGCAGGACACGCCATGCATTAATGGCTAATAATTGAATTACTCGATGCTTCAAAACAGAGTGTTTCATATTGCGCTTTGCATGAAAATTTCCAATTGTCCTTATTGTCAATCTGAGCATAGTCACCAGTAATAACTCTTACGTTTAAGAGCAAGGCTTTTAAATTTCCTAAGTGCTAATGACTTAGCCATTTTTTGCCTTTGTCGAATTCAAAAATTTCGTCATCCTTTACACTTTCGACAGGTTCAATTGAAAATGAAATTCCAGTTCATTCAATCTTATTCAGGACAAATTATTTCATTGAAAACGATTCTGCAGCTTACCCGCCAAATTGTAGGTGCTATTGTTGTTTAATAATGACACATTTTTTAAATAAGATTTGTTTAAATTCTTGCAAAATTACTATTTACATTCATTCGCTTTGCCAAATTTTTGCCTTTAATGGGTGTGAATATTTCTGCTAGCAAGGAAAGTAGCTTTGTTTATTCTATTTGAATCTTTTGTTTAACTTTTCATTAATTTGGGTAAAAAACGAGGGTAACGGAAGAAAAGAAAGCAAATTCATCATCCATTTTGAATCGAACTCCTTTCATAATTAAAATTCACATTAAAATTTAATTAGTTTTAATTATTCCTAATTTGGTTGTTAGGGTTAATGTTGATTATTAGCCTCAGGTTAACTTTAATTAAAATTTTATAGACTTATCTAAATTATACATATATATATATATATTTTTTATTTCTCTGTTTTAGAGAAATGTCTATATTTTCCAAGTAAGAGACAAACTGATCATGTCATCCGATTTGCCACCTGAGACACTTTGACGCTCTTGATCAGCTATCAACTAACGTGAACCCACGCGCAAATGTAGTACACTTGATGATATTCCACCAACGGCACGTTTTGTCCTCAATGAACGCGCTTCTACAGCGTATATCCAATCCCAGGCAGCATCTAATCCTTCTGTGCACCCACAAATCAGGTTACCACATCTCCCAACTCTTCCCTAGCTACACATCATAGGAAGAAGAGAAATGTGGTGGCTTACCAGGCTCTCTACAGCCTTCTACAAAACCTCTAATGTTCAAGCATCCTTCTGGCTAATTTGAAGCTTGAATGCACCATGTTTCACCCATATCTGGAATGAACCAGAGGTTTCCAAGGCAAAAGAGCACGTTGAATAATGAGCTAGAACGCATCTTTAGCAAGGACATGTTTAGGTTTTCTACGTCAGTCAATCGCGCGACAAGTGAAAGTGCCAATATCTGTAGGGAATAGCCTTACATGGAAAGAATCGAGTAGCTCTTTCACGCAGTGAGCTAGATTATATTAGGGAAAAACTCTAACTGCAGACTTAAAATAATTTCCAGACAATGTTTTGACCTTAAGAAAAATTTTAAGAGCGACCAGGAAACAGTTTAATTCGCGCAACTAATTCACGTCAAATACGGGGACTCTTATAAACTGCGAAAATAAAATTTTTCTTATCTTTTATGACATTTTCTCCCAAATCGTGACATTAATTCAACTTCAAAATACTTATTTTGGAAGATAAGTTAATATCGCAGATTTTCAGTGATATTGCTCTTTGCAAAAATGTTCTAAGCAGACTAAATTTAAATTATATGGTAAATTGGTTTTTTTACAAATGTGGTAATTTTTATTTTAATAATTCAATGAACCTAATTTGCCATTGTGATCAATTAGTGAGCTGAAACAGCCGTAGTAGGAATAGATAAGCTAAACGTCATGAATATAAAATTTTTATGTTAAAATATAATTCACCGGATAGAGAGCTAGTGGGCGTGCTTTGTTTAAAAAGTCGGTGCTTTTCTCATTTCCGTTTAAAGATACAAATGAATCAAGATGTGGGTGAACAATCACGCAGTTAAATATTCTGCTATTTGAACTCAAAATATCGTGAGCACAATCACATCCTAGAAACATTATAAAATATATTCATTTTGAAGATAAACTGTCTTGGTTATGGGCTATGATGAAGTTGACAAGCCAATGTACTCAGAATTTAAAAAATAGGATTTGCGACACCCCAGCCTCAATATTTGCATCAACTATTCGATCATCCATTCTAACCATTCTAGTGGACTTCTTCGCAGTTCTGCATTTCCGGTGTTTTTCCATGGTTTTGCCTTGTCAAAGTCAATAATGATAATGACGACAATGGTTAATGTAGAGGAGGTACTCCTGAGACATAAATGAACAATTTCGAAGATGCGTTTAAGGTGCATTTGAAATTACATACACAAGAACCCTGGAAAAACCTTTTAAGGAGCCAACTTTTATTATCAGATGCTTGCTATTACCGCATAATAACTTTTTTGCCATTATTCGTGGAAAATGCATGAAACTATTATTCTCTCATGGCGTTAGGAGTAACTTTGCTTTAATTTCAATAAAGTTTTGGGCGAATTCTGGGCACTTTCCACAATTGTTTACATCATTTGTGTAAAACGGTTTTTAAAAAAATACTCACAAAAAAGATATTCAATAAAATAACGGTGAAGGAAATTACGCAGAAATCTCTAGGCGTTTCCTTCCGTTCCAACCTCACAGCGAGAGCCATCGCGTTAATTTGGAAAGAATTTGAGCTTAAATTCTTCGCCATTGATAGTTGAATGCAAGTTGACTTAAAAGCCGTAAATCTCTTAAGACGGCCTGCTAATTTTGACACACGAAGTCAACCGATTTTAGCTGTTTCCTTCTTTTAGAGTACTGGCAAAAACGAGGAACATCGGTTTGGCAATTTTACACCAAAGAGATCGGGTTTGTGCCTCGAGCGTAGCACGCAAACGTCATTATTTTTTGTTTCTAAACGTTGATTTCTCACTTTAATTTCTTAAAACCCATTCCGTACAGAATGAGTCTAAAATGAGCGTAATTTGCTCAAATTGCCTATGAAAGATTACGTTTGAATTTCAACTTAATGGTACACGTCTCGATCGTCTTTGGTGCAAGGTAACGGGGCAATTACCCTCATACAAGATGTTAGCACGAGCGATAGGTAAAAATAGCTCTTTGAGATTTTAGACAAACAGTGGCATGTATTTCTAGCGCCATTCATTCGTATGTATGAATTTGTCTTTAATTTACCATGTAACTCCTGAGACACTTTACATATAGTATCATTTTAACCAAGTGGTGAGGACCTATCATATTTTTAAAAAAACATTTATGAATAGCTTCTCATCATGCTTATTATTGGACGCTTTAGAAAAGAAATTAGTACCTAAAATTTGCGGTCATGACAAGATATCACAAATTTACCGATTGTAGGTTGGCTTAAATTGGCTCCGCATTGTTGACAACAGAAACATTTTGGAGCCCATTTGGTATAGAAATTCACCCTTCCTTGGAAATCTGCTTCTTGAAATGCTCTACTAAGTGTTGAATTTGGAATCGCTAGTAGTTTGGAAAAATAAGTCTACCGATGCGTTAGTAGAGTTTTCAGAAAATACTTGCAGATAGAAGTCTGAATGTCTCTGAAATTAATGAGGTCATCTTTCTAGTGGTGACAGACATCACGTCCTAGTGGTGTGGCCTCCTTTATGGATACACATCGAACCTGAAAATATTTTTTTTGTCTGATAGGTGTTCTTCTGTGACATCTGGGCAGTTGATTGTTTACTGTTTACTGCCCATATGTGACTGTATAGTCTACATCGTAGTCTATTAGTTTCAGTGTTTAGCGGGCCATAACTTGAAAGTTGTCAGTGAACGACATCGATTCACGCTGATTTCGGCTGAAATTCAGTGCTGTTCAACATTGGCCATGGCTTAGGTGTGCCAACTTTAAAAATTAACCAGTCAATTTAATTATATGAAGTTCCTTTAATCATATAGCAACGAAAAATTGCTAAATAGGCTAATGAATTATTATTATTTCATATCCACTATTCGCTGTACCAAGTTTTTCAACGTTTTAAATTTTATTAATTACCATAAAATCTTAAATTATGTCTTTGTACCTCAAAAAATTCACATTTTCGCCTCACAGTTATGCACCTTGTTTACGCGAATAATTTTCGCAAAAATAGACTGAAAGACACTTATTACAGTACGAACAGAATCATTTATTCTATAAAATAAAATTGCAAATTTTATTCATATCATTTAATAAAAGTTAGATACAATAGTTTGTCTAAATTTCGTAGTTCTTTTCAATAACTTTGCAAAACAATCGAATTATTTAATAGTTATGGATAAATTGAACTCAATTGAAGTTAGTGGCATATTTATTATAAACTCGACTGAAATGTCAATTTTACTGATGAAGGTTTATCAAAGGTAATTAGTGAAACAATTTTTTGATCAATCATAAGGTAAAGCAGCATCACTCTATTTCCATTTACGAATTTAATAAAGACCATTCAAAATAGTTAAGATTATGATAATTAAATTTAAAGCCTAATTACCAATCATCACAAAAAATTATAAAATTCGCGAAATAAGCATTGCGTTGCTGATAGAATTACTAACAAAGTAAATTTCATCCAAAATGACCTACGTAAACGATAATCCACTGTCAGTTTCACCATCCTCTGCAACCACACTGCACAGATATGCAGGTATAGTTTCCCGATCAAGAATTTCAGTCGTCCAACATTTTCCACTCTCACCCTCAACTTCAAATATAGGCTTTATAGCCTTTGATGGGTTAGATTGAGTACTCGATGCGCCATTTATCCTAGGATAGCAAGCTTCAAGTCTAACTTTTGTATCGTCATCTCCATCAGGATCTGTTGTCCTTAGTTGCATGAAGACGGTTCCCTTGTGAATATTTTCAGGAATTCTGACCGTAGTCCCTTCTTCATTCGTAACGAGGCTACCAACAAGAACACGCGGAGGCAAGAAGTGAGGAGGGTTGTCATTAACATTCCGAACGATGATTATAACTTGGCAAGTACTAGTCAGGGTCACATTGTCATCTCCAGTATTGATCGCTTTCACCTGCGGGGGAGGGGAGATGTAGGCACATCAGAATCAATAAACCAGAAAATTTTAATTCACATAAGAAATGCCATTGAAATGCCAATTTCATATAATATTCATTCTCCTAGTTCTTAAAATTATCAAAACTTTAAAATTGTGAGGTGAATTTCTAAGTTGCACGAATTAGATCGGTGTATAACGGAAACGAAACTAGACTCAGTGATGCGAAATGCCCTGTGACAGTTTGAGTAAGAGTACTTATGTAGAGAATACACTCGAAAAATAAACGTTTCTTTTTTAGTGAAAATTCAAGCGCATGTGTGAAATGAATATAAAATTTCGGGTGATTGGGGCTCCTTTCATTTGTTTGTATTTCAGACGACAAAAATTGTGGTGTGAATATTCATATTAAAATACCATTTAAAAAGGGTTTGAGAGAACGGGTTTGCAAAGGTGAAATAATAAAGGAATGTAAAAAGCTAAATCGTGTACCATTTTTATGTTCGCTAGATACTCTATAACTGCGAGGATGAAAATTTCGATTTATTGAGGTATAATATAACTTTTGCTATTTGCGCCATACAATTTCCTTTGTTTGTAGAATTGATTGGAGGAACGAGAACTTCAAATTCCCTAAATGACCATTGAGGTGCCAACGGCAAAGTGATGAAACTCAAAGAAAGGTACTGTCATGCTTTACAAATAAGATATATATTTACAGAAGATTTCATAAAGGCTCAAGAGGGCGAATAATAAACTCAAGGCTTCTCCGCAATGTGTCTTGAAGGTGCTCAATCTTATAATGCTGGGAGATCTTCTTAATGCACGTCTATGTTATTGTCATGGGGTGTGCGATTGACTAACCTCCACGTGGTGCACCCTGGGCAACGTATGCTCACGATAGACTTACCTCCAGGTGGTGCACCCTGGACAACGTATACTCAAACGGCACGTGGTGCACCCTGGGCAACGTATACTCATACGGCTCCACGTGGTGCACCCTGGGCAACGTTTACTCATACGGCTCCACGTGGTGCACCCTGGGCAACGTATACTCATAAGGCACCACGTGGTGCACCCTGGGCAACGTATGCTCATACGGCAAGAAAGTCTATTAACTGGCAGTTGACATCTAACTACTATGACCCGACACTATGTCATATTACACCACTCCACAGTACTCATCTTACCTTTTCTCTACCTTTGTGCCTGTCTGTCTATCTCCCTTACATCTGTGAATCACTCCTCTGTCCCTCTTCTCGAATTTTCCCACTTTTATGCGTCTCCCATCTTGAAATCCGAAGTCAGCTAAAGGGCTAATGATAATTATCAAAACGCCTGCCATTTCAAATAAATAAATGTTATTGTCATAAACTTTTCAGAATTACATGTTTGAACGCTGCCGAGAATCGATTTTTGAAGCTCTCATTAAAAGAGGATTTCTGACCTGGAACCTCTAAAGTAGGAATTCGAGCAAATACATGTTTTTGAGTAAAAGTAGGCAAAGTGAGAGTTATTTAACAGTGGGGAACCAATCGATCTTTTACCATGCTGAATGGTAAATAAAATTTAAATTTTCCCTTTTTTACCTAACAGACACGGGAAGTAATTTTGCTGTTAGAAATTAAATTTTGACTTTTGTTGTGAAATCGGCGCTCATAAAAAGCAAATAATGTTACGAGGAGCGGCAGTTAGTTCATATCCACTCGAATGATGTCAACGTGCGTACTAATGCAATTAAAAATGTGCTTTGAATTTCACTTTCATTAACCACTTCCTCCTCAAGAGGTCTTTGATTTCGCATTTTGAGGTAGCTCATCAAATTCAACATTTTAAAAGAACCAGTTAATTAGCCTGAAAAGTGACCGAGTTCCACTTTTGGATAGTGACAACGATTATGAAAATGAAGCATAGTAATATTAAATTAGAAATATGGCAAAGTGGAGTAGAATTCTATTGTGTTGTTATGAAATCAATGTTAAAAATAAATGCCTCCATAATAATACAGAGCGTCGCAAAAGCGCATTCTCTCTAATTGCGGTAAATTGTAAGATGCCTAATTTTAAGTTACACGAATCGTCTCAATTTCCAAGGAACTATCAATAAATTAATAATAAACGGAGGAAACCAGTCATTTAAAATCTATTTTGTTAATAATAATTCGTAATGGTTACATTTGTGTTTAAATTTTTTTTATTTATTAACCTCAAATATTATTTAGAAAACGTTATCTTACTGTTAATCTAGGTTAGAAACATGGGACCTCACCGATGAAAGATTTGAATTCTCTTTTTCATTTTTTTAATCAGCTTCTCCCATTGATTAGAATTGAGCCCTCTTCCTCAAACTTCAAAGGAAGGCCTCTTCTCTTGTGATCGCACGTCGTCAAATAGAATGTTTCAACTTAAATTCTATGCAGTTTTTTTAAAAAAATACAGAAGGTTAAAAAGAATATATGCATGAGTGATCAGTCCAGCAAACCTTTAACTACTTATTTTGAAATGGTGTCGTTTCGGTTATCTTCAACTTGTCCTAACAACTGTTTTTATGTCTTCGTAGGCTTTAATTGAATTCACAGATCCATATAAACAAAGAAAAGACAAAGTGTATGACAAGGAAATGAGCTTTAATTCTCAAGTTTAACTCAATCATTATTCATTGCAATTTTGCGTGATTGGAAAAAGTACACACAAATAGGAAATATAGGGACAGACTTACCTCTGAATAAATAATATTTTCAGATGATCGCAATTAATCAATGTAAGCGGATTTTAATACATCAATTTCAACCAAAATAGAGGCGAAATCTTAAAATTTTGTAGGAATTAT
The DNA here is from genome assembly GCA_900617975.1 of Rodentolepis nana. Classification (NCBI taxonomy): domain Eukaryota; kingdom Metazoa; phylum Platyhelminthes; class Cestoda; order Cyclophyllidea; family Hymenolepididae; genus Rodentolepis; species Rodentolepis nana. The sequence goes on along the minus strand of UZAE01000483.1, from coordinate 11,756 downwards.
GCACTCATTATTTTCATCATTAGGTGTACTTTAAGCATTGGAATATAGTCGATTAATTGAGATGTGACTAGGAAATCTGCCTTGATCTAATTCACGCTCCTATTTGCAATTGTCGTTAAATTTCTACAAAGCGCAAAAAATAATATGCAGAATTAAACTTGAAATATATTTATTATTGTACTTATTTTTATTAGAATATTTTGGAGTAAATATTGCCAGAAATTTTAAAGTTTAACGCAAATAATATTCATTATATACTTACTAAACTTATAAATCAACAATAAAAATAAAATGAAACTGGATTTTATTTTAGGTATTTAATTATCTTCACTTCCAGTGCACTTTATTGGACATGCAAAATGAAGCACTGCCAAAACACCTTTTCCGCGAACATTTTTTTGTTGTCTAAAACCGCATAAATTAATAGGTCGCTCTACCTCCATTCAAACATCGACTCAAAAGCATTTCACTAGCGATTCGCTAAAGCGTTCGTTGGGAAATACGTGCCTCACAAAAGATCCGCAAATCATTTCGTGTCTTTTATTGCGTTTGTCTATGCAGTACAATAGGCTCCTGATTTCAAGACACGAAGTCTGGACAAGTCGAGCATGTGAAAATGGCACCTTTAAGAGGTAATAAAGCAGAACCACTCCCCACTTATAGCAAGGTGTCAAGTTGTCTTAAAGGTATTCATACCCAATTAGCTTGATTTATTAGATGGATTTTGAGCTGCAAAGTAGTTGGTAAAATGAATTATGCTAAATATTTTTTTATAAAAGAATACGCACTATCGTTTGTATCCTTCGTTTGTATCTCATGTCCATATTCCCTTTAAAGCAGAAAGCATTGACGATCATAATTAATGTCATTGCTTATAATATTGAGAAAAGTACGTATCTAGTAGTTAAAGGCATATTTTTAGGGGTTCAAAGGGAAAAGCCACGTTGTCGTGACAAACAAATACTGTTCTGTTTCGAAGATAATTTTTCCATTATGTATTATTTTCCTGTGGTGCCATTTTTAATCAAGTACTGAAAATAAATCGTAGTTACCCAACTAAGCTCACGTAATTCGGGACTCGGCATAATGAATTTATTCTCTTAGTAACTTTGAAAAAGCAAATAAAATTAATGTCTGAATTTGCAAGCGAGTGAAAAACACGAAACAGCTTAAAATCATTTCATCAGATAAGTACTAGAAACTCGAGAAGTAAATTTTAATCAAACGACAAAAAGATATACAGTTTTGAATTCTTGAATTTTGTCAATTATTTCCCTCCGCCAATACCAAGGTGCATCATTCGTTATTCTTTTGTCCCTAAAACAATGAGTTTGACCAAAGAAAGGTGAAATAGAGCGTTGATGCCGATTTTCTCTTTTACTTGAACAATTCCTTGTCATTTTCCTTATTATATTTCCATCATTCAAGCCAAAAGATACTCAGCCACTCAGCAACATTTTCAAATATTTAATTATCCTATCTTGGAAATAAACGCTTAACTGACTACTTCAGGAAGAACTGCAACGTTCCAAATGCGAAATAAATATATCATTAATAATTCCAACTGTAACGCATTGGGAGACTAATTAAAACATTCGCCTTTTAAGAAATTCAACAAAATGCATCGTGATAACTACATCAAATATAGCCGGGCGTGTTTACGATGCTGTGAATAGCTGAGGCGTAAGCATAATAAGGTGAGCACTTGGATACAATAACCGCTTTTATCCATGGATATGGTGATAAAATTTATTTGAATAAATTAAATTTTGTACGGGTTTTTTACAAAATCCGTATAGCAAAGCCTTATCCACGACTGAATCTGACCAGCAAAGTCTGCAATTTCAGCAAGGTATGTGCGATGAATATGCACCAATTCATGTTAACTTTGACGGTGATACATCACGTGCTCCAAAATAGGGTCTGAACTTTTTTGGTTCAATTTTACGCCAATACGTATTAAGGATGACGAGCAAAACTTCTTATTTTGGAAACTTCAATTTTTTAATCTTTCTCCGCTCAACACTCGAAATCTTATACTAAAACGTTAAATTTACGTTATCCAAGAGAATATCTAAAAGTCAAATAATAGTTTAGGGTTTTTAATAGTAGCAACACAAATATTTATTCCATTTCTCGACCTTTGCATCATAAAGTTTCTACTTTTTCTTGGGAGGGTGTTTCTTAGCTTACAAATTACTCTGTGTATGATTCAGTTTTCAATTTTATCTTAAGTGATATATGAATAATATTTGTCATTTCTCCATTACTTTATTTTCGAACGACAAACGAAGAAACCAACGTTAGAACATTTCTCTTTTGATCCATAATGATCAAACAACACCAGATAGGGGTCAGGGCAAGTGACATTATTCTGAACTTCGGCGTAGTATTTGAGTTCATCCCAAACACTATATCACCAAATCACTGGCTATGCATATCTCCTTCAAGAGAAACTAGCTTATTTTTAACCACGGAAATGATCAATAACAACTTTTCTTCGATGAAATGTCTTTTATTCAATGATCTAACTTGAATCAATTATAAAATGACTTTCAAATTAGGTCACCCAAATAATCTACGTAAGTTGATGTCTAAATTCAGATTTTAAGCCTTCTACTCTATAATAATAATAATTCAATGCTTACTATTTTCGTGTACCAGAATTTATGTCTCTTGAGACAAAATCGAAATTGCTAACTTTAAGTTTATCAGGTAATTTGTTAATTTAGACTTTTATTAAATGAAAATAGGCATATTTATTCTAAGTAATCAAGTCATAAACAGACGACTAGAAGCTAATGTGATTACAACGTTACGTAGCCTACTAGTTGATTAATAAACAGAAATGAATTTGTTTACTTCAGGAAGGCATTCAGAAAATGGTGACAAAAGTCGATATCCCGAAAATGTGGGTGGTCTGGTTTGACATTTCCTCAGATCTTTGACGAATAAGATTAATTTTATTGTCTAGACTGTCATCCAATTTTGCGTGGTTAGGGAAACAAAGTGAGTTTTCTGTCGATCAGCCTTAAAATGGGATTTAATTCAACTTTCCTTCTTTGTCGGGAATTGAAAATTGTCATTATTAAAGCTAATAAATAGGTATATAACTGAGAGCGATGTGAAAAAAATAATTGTTTATTTATTTGTTCCATATTTTTAAATTTTGAAAATATTTGAGTCATAATTATCCAAATATACCATCTTCATTTATTTGGAGACAGAATGAAGTTATTTCGACAAAGGGCTAATTTAGCTGAGGCCCCAATTTTTTTACTGTTGGAAGCAAAAATTTTAAATCGTATATATTTTAAGAATATAAATTCTTTCCAAGCAAACTATCTTCAAAATTCAGAAGTTCGCTAAAATTTGTTGACCCTCGCAGTTTTATATAAATAAACATTAAATATTTATTTGATATATTTCATTTTCATTTCAAAATTATAACCATATTTTCCTTAAATGGTGACGCTTCAAAATCGCTAGTTTATTTCAGACCAATATTGTCATATAGGGTTAAAATTTAATTAAAATGGAAAATCTGCTTTCCTTCGGAGAGTCCAAAGTTTACAAATAAACATAGTCATATTGAAGCTCCATCTCTCAGCGTTTTTGCTAATATAACTCAGCTAAGACCACGTGGAGATTTATCTGGATCAAAAGTTGTCGTATTTCACACAGTTTCATAGGAATTACAATATATATATATATACATATATATATATATATATATATAGACGTTGATTATTTTTCGTCGGTCCAAGGTTTATTTCCTGTTAGATGGGCATTTATTTGACTAGCATGAATATAAGCATTCTGAGCAAATAAATTTATGCTTGGTTGAATAAGCACAGAAAGTTTTGGAGTTTTCTTTTACTCAAAGAAATCGAACATTAACAACAAAATGGTCAATGATATCTCCTCGTTTCCATCGAATCATCAGATACTGAGAGGAACAGGAAACAAACCAGAACAATGAGTCATAGCTAAGTTTGAAAGGTATGTTTCTTAGAGAAATCTTGTCCAATAGGCAATGTGTAAAGGTAATTTTGAATCATATCCTCAAAGAAGTGTAAGCATAATAGTGAATGACGAACATGTATGCTGAATACAAATCCTAACAAGGACTTTGGATTCTTGAAGTAACCACGGTTCTACAGGAGAAAATATCGAAATGGCTCTCCCATAACAAATTCCCCGTTGGTTCAAACCTAGGTGAAGATGAAAACTCATATAACTTCCCAAAAGTGTGTATTGTATTAATCCTGGATTCATTCAAATGGGCTTTTATAAAGCTGCAAAATGTTCACCTTCCAATAGGGTGAAGAAGAACAAGCATATCGAATCTCATGGGAGAAATCTTCCTCACTTCCACAAACGATTCTTCAAAAAAATGATCATGCATTTATTTGCTTAACTGATAAAATATATGATACCCATTTTGCTCTATACCATTTTATATATTGTGCTACTGTGCCAATATGAATCATGCACTTCTTTGCTCCAGATACCTGATAACACCTCAAAAAGTCAAAACAATCGATTTTTTAATAATTTTATAATTTCATAAACATAAGTTCTGAAAACTTTATTACACTGAAACCCTGTAAAGTATTCAAATATTTGCAGGCATTTTGTAAGAAAGCCACTTAGCCAAGACATCTGGCTTATTTTAACTCGCAATAACCAACAACGAAACAGTTCAATTGATAAATTGATAAAAAATGGAAAAATATCGTTGATATGTTATAAGAGTAAAATATTGACCAATATATTCTATAGGTTTAATTTCATTATCATTTATATACCCCTGTGTTATCTTTGATTGGGTGTCCTTTACTCAAACGCAGTAATCAATGTACTCTTGTTTACATTTTTTGCTTAAAGACCTGATGGGCCCTATCAATAACTAGCATGTATTCACTCAATTTTAAAAAGAATATGTTCATACTAAAAGAACATTGTTTCCTCAACATTATTCAAGGTAATCGAGTGCTTTAACTACTGATCATAGCTATCCAATGAGATGAAGTATAGCGTTACCAATAATATTAGCATAAACGGACGCGATAGAAAAAAGATTTGTGACTTTGGGTGCTGAAAGACTGAGCTTGAACGGTTTCTGCCGTTGTTGATCAGATCTTTATGCCGCAGTCACCGACAGTTTAAACACTTCGGCTGTGTTGTAAACAGGGAAATATGCGTCCATGTACAGTGACGGGCGCGCAAATTGGTGCTTTCTTAACAAATAAATAACAAAGAAATAAGCCCGTATGTAAATTGTATGGAACGCATTTTACATGGCACAGATTTAAGCAAAGTAACGATAAATACTAGGTTGGGAATTTTTCGCTCTAAGTGGAACGAGGATCACAAGTTGGCAACAGATAGTACAAAAATAGGGATTCTATTTTCACATGTTTTGGTGTACTAAAATTTAAAATACTAGTCTTTCTGAAATATTACTCCGCGCAATTGTGAGCCTTGAAAACATTTTCATTTACGCCATTACCTTTTAACCCGCCAATAATTGGGATGGAATTAAAAAAACGTTGCCTTGGTTTGCATCTTAATAGTATGGATATACTAATTAATATAATAAAGTTATTGTTATATTCCTCAGAGACCATATGTATGAAAGGTGATGGATGCTTTAAGTTGCAAATTAAAAAGCTGATTTAATGGTTAACGATTAATTTCTCGCATGCAAGTCTACGTTTTTTCCCAAATGCATCATTATGACATGTCTTAGACTATGTTAGTCTAGCTAATTTTAACTACTGGCGGTAATCTGTGAAGGCTATAATAATTGGTTTTTTTTAATGACTCTATTGTCAATGTAGGGAGAAAATTTTAAGTGGATTAATAAAATTTTCTGGTAAAAGAATGGAAAATGAACAATCGGTAATATGTTTAATATGAAATAGTAACAAAAATGTCCATTCAAACTTTTAAAATCCAAAGAAGCTCAAAGTTGTGGCAATCTTTCTCAGAATTCGACAGATAATCGTCGTTGGTGACTTCTATTATGAAAGCATCTTTCAAACTTTCCCAATAGGTAATAATGAAAAAATTCCGATTCAAATAAAATGTAAACATTTAATCTTTACAGCTTCAAAGAATAGGCATTAAAACATCTGGCTATGTAAAATAAACTTCATTTCTTATTTCAATTTGAGTGAAATTCCTATGCTCTTCTCCGAAACGTGTGGAAACAGGAAATACTTTGATGTTAAAAATGCTTGATCTATTTATTGATTAAGCTAAGCGTACTGGCATGATAAAGAAAAAGGAAAGCTCTTTAATATGAAAGAATGAACCAAATTTTATATTTGAATTAAAAAAATAAAATTTAAAGATATGGATATATATATGTACTGAAAGAAAGATGTAATAAACCAATTGAGAGAACATATAAGAGGCTGAATTATTTCGCACTTGGCATTTAATTTGAGATCAAATTTTGCCAGCAAAAAATGCAAATTCACAGATCAATCATCTCCAACTAATTTTGCTAAAAACTTTTAACAAATGACTCGGAGAATATTAAAAAGTTGTATTTAAATAAGGAAAACAAGGTATTAAATAGGAAAGGAAATTACCCTGAAGTTATATTCGGTTTGGTTTTCCGCATCAAGTACACCAGATACATATATCCTTCCAGAAAGCGAATCTATCGCGAATGGCAAGTCCTCTTTGGAGACAAGTTCGAACCGCAGGATTTGTCGGTCCTCTTTGAGGGAGAGATATTTAAAGTTATTCCTTATATTCTTAGGTACGCCTTGCATAATTGAATCGGGATCAGTGACAGATACCTGCACGATATTTGACCCCAAAGTAGCGCTCTCCTTTATTTCAGCTCTGTATACCTCCTTGTCAAACACTGGAGGAAATTCATTATTATCGATTATTTCCACAAAGATGTTGTGATATGACTTTTTCACTGGAGTTCCAAAATCTCGGCATTCAATCTTGACGGGAATAATCCAGCCAGAATTGCATATGGAAGTGTGCTTATCCCTCGAGTGTATCTCACAATCCAGCATTGTTTCTAGCACAAGTTTATATACAATTTTACTACTGGATATCTGTTGTCCGGGAACAAGTTTAATGCTCTCTCCGAATGGAATTTCAGGGCGGACGTGCAGCTGACAATCAACTTGGGCATTCTCCCCTACATCAGCATCGGTTACTTGAATAAATGCTATATTAGAGGGCGCCATATTGTCCTCGAAAACTTGGATGAGACTAGCTTCTTCATTCGTGTCGGAGCAAACCCTTGTAGCTTTTACATCAGCAAGGTTGCAAGAGATTTTTGAGACTTTTGAAAGTACAGATTTGACCGTCTGTCTAGATCCATACCTTATTTTGCTAGAGGCGGGAAGAACACTGATTTTTGGTGCGTGGTTGTTCACGTCAATAACGTAGATGGATAAAGTAGATCGACTCATTCGGGATTCTGGTTCACCACGATCCCTAGCCTCTACCCAGAAATTGAATTTGGTTCCACCTTGCAAGGAAGATGTGAGAAAAATTTCGCCAGTGTTTGGATCCAGTCGAAAATGTCTCTGACTGCTCATCCCATCTGGAAAGTCGCCAACAAATGCGAATCGAATGCTTCCAAATGCACCACTATCTACATCTGTTGCATTTAACTGTGTCACTCGGGTTCCAACAGGTGTATCCTCAGATAAAACAAATGAAGCATTTTCATTCTGAAACACTGGAGCATTATCATTTACATCATGAACGGAAATACGAAGTGGTAAAGTGGAGCAGTGCATTGGTGTTCCATTATCACATACACCAAGTGTGCAGTTGTACGATTTCTGTCCTTCATAATCCAGTGGATATCTCAAGTGAAGTCGGATCGGACTACTTTTAGAAGATTCTTCTTTAGAAATGCCTAATTTTCTGATTTGATGCAAACCGAATGGGTGATTAGTTTGCTCATTCTCACATTTGAGGTTGTAGATCAATTGTCCGTTCTGTAGACTGTCTAAATCGATCGCATCAGGAAGAGGAACTTTTGTGCCAACTGGAGTATCCTCGGGTAAATCTATCACTTTATATGAATCTGAGGAATCGTTGTTGAAATGTGGCGCACAGTCATTAACATCGTTAATCACTATTTTCACTTTAATCCAAGATTGCTCAGGTGAAAGGGGAGCTGCAGACTTGTCACTCCGAGAAACTGCCACACCGTAGTTGAGACTACATTCCTTATCAGTTCCTGAAGCAAAAGGACATAAATTCTCTCGATCAAGATTTCTTGAGTCTAAAACAGTAATCGCAGAAGTTATTGGATCAATTTGAAAAATAGAATCCGTGTCATTGGCTGAGTTGGATGAAACTATATGCTCTGTGGAATCTGGAACGCTTCCTAAGTTGTAGATTTGGTACCGCAAATTAGTTCCAGACTTTAGAAACGGTAGATGCTCTCTAAGGACTCCTACAATAGTTCCACTTACAGCATTTTCAGATACATAAAAGGGGATTTCATTATACTCCGCTGTATCAGTGGATTTTACATAGGGAATGTTTTGACCAAGTGTATCGTGCGGCTTCTGTAGGATGCTCATTAATAATAAAATCACGAGGGGTGAATAAATATCACCGAAAAATGATAATCCAAAGGTTAGAAAACTTCGCATCTAGCATGGAGGGAAGAAAATTAAATTGGATTTCAATTAATTTTCATGATGGCGTGAAAAAGAGGGTGTTTTGACGACCCAAAAGAACATATTCATTCTTACGCATTTTCCAAGGCAAAAAACGAGCTTCATTTTGGGCAATGTGATTGGCTTAGCTTCTAGCCATTAAGAATTTAGCAGGATAACCGACCAATAGAAATTTCGAAAACGTAATGCCGAGGAGATTAGTGTTAATCACAAAGGATTAGTAATTCCTTAACTCAAAAAAATAATTTTGGCAATTAAAAATGACAACCATATTTGGGTCTAATAATTTTATATTTTGATAAACTAATAGACAAACTCCTTTGTGCCTGAAATTTTTATTTATTTAGTAAAAATAGTGAACTTCATTTTACTAACTCAGTTGATTAGAAATACCTCTAAACTTATACGGTTAACGATGACTATCATCTATGTTTTGTAAATGAAGAGCATGGAGTATGCTTTGTCTATGTATAGACAAATTACATTTTGCAGATTGTTACGGAGGCACCCAATCGACAAATCGGAATGCCAGCAAACCTTGTCCCAGTCTTTGCTAAACCAAATGGTAGTAAAGTGAAGTCATAAAAGTATTAACTAAGTTACAAACTGAGGCCCTTAAAGCGTATATTTTAGCCTTTAATTGGCCGCCTTCAGTAATATTATTTGCTGACAGCTGCGAACGAAACAAAGTTCTAGAACAATCTCAGATCTGTCAGTTCCGCTTGTTGACAAGCGGGTTCCCATCAGGCTAGTAGCTTGAAAGTTCTTTGTGACAAAACTCTTACCATTCTGGCGATATCTTGTTCGCAGAGAAACTTTAAGTGCAAACAATATGTATTTCAAGATAGTGTCTTTGTTTGGTCAATGAAATACCTCGAATGAAATGCACGCTATATTTGCCTTCTTCCACAAGCAAGGGTCAACTACAGTCTAGTGGCATCCATGGGACATGGATGAGGTGCGCTTTACAAATTTATCAATTACTAAATCGATGTTATCTTGATATTGCATTAAAACATTTTCTTTGAAGTATGCGATTTCAAACCTGCACACTTACACAGTAGTGGCGACTGCATTAGCAAACTCTCCTGATTTAGAAGCTTCATTTCAAATACTTTGAGTTAAAAATGGTAAATCAGCTTTTACCAAAGTGCAAAGCATAAAGTGCAATGTGATGCTGTGAAGAGGTTCGGGGAATTAATTTTAAGGATTGTTCATCGAAAATCGGAGATAAAAACTGCAATAGATCCAAAGGAGACCTTCAAACGCCAGATGCTTGATCATTACTTTCCAAGGATTTTTCTAATCATGTTACTGGAAGTTAATATTTTAACACCTCTTTGATTTGTGGTTTTTTGATAGAACCTTTTAATAAATGGCCTTATAACAAAATATTGGAACTTTTTTACAAATTTCAGGGTGTCAAAAGCATAATTTTTCCCATTTCAAAACCGACAGTTTGTATAACCACCACGCAGTCACCTTTACATGGACGGATTTATCTAAAATATTTACAAGTATCTATTTGGAAAAGTATCCTATGCCTTTATCTTTCAGTCTAAACAAAAGTATTTAAAATTATATTGAGTATTAAGCTTTCCATCTGCATTTTTAAGTTACTAGTCCAAGTTGTATCATCGATATAATTCTTTGGTCAAATGAACCAAATTTAACTATTATAAACCGTGTTATATCTTAGATTTTGTCCAGGGAAATAGCAATATAGCCAATAGATATAATCAAAAAGATTAAAAACAGAGGAGAAGATACTGCTAAATAAATTACAAATATCAAATTTCTGCTCTTGTCTTATTTATGCATTCAATGAATTGTTTTTTGTCTTATCTAGCAGATTCTGAATTTCTATTCGCCAATCAGAGTTTCTGAAGGCCATATCATAACTGCAGGGTTCAGAGCTTGTGCAACACTGACCTCAACGCCCGCCAAACCAAATAATTACCTACAGAACTATAAACAAATTTGCATTTTCATTCCTGAAATAAGAAATATCATCAATTTGTTGAGTTTGGAGGACTCATGTAAAAGAGCGAGCACATTTTCTGACTCTAATTGAAATAAGTAAGACCACAATTTAATGACATAATATATAGGGTTATAGGTCTCTCCGGTGTGAAATTCTAATTCTTCTATCTCACATACTATTGCGGCCTAACTAATGCGGTCAGTCAGTGAATACACTGGGCGCATCGAACTGATGTCCTATAATACCCTTGTAGGTTATATCTTCAACCACTCCTTTTTTCTCAGTCCATAATGATCTTTTCATGTTTCGCTTTAAGTTCTCATGTTCCTCCCTTTCCTTTATGAAGATTTGCAGTGTTTGCAAGTTCACAAAATTTATTTACGCTCTTTGATCCACGGGTATGTATTGATAGGTGTTATGGATTTTTTTATTACTTTCAATTCACTAGATGCGGCTGTAATTTACTCACGAAATTCATTCCAAATCTCTCTACATTACTAAAGAAAATTAATGCAACAATAAAAGGTTTACAAGCTATTCGCTAGAAAAAAAGATGAAAAATGTAGTGAACCAAGGTCCCTTTTCCCTCTACTCTAACAGAAAACTTTAGACCTAAGTTTCGATTCAAGAATTCAACGAGGATTTTCAGCGCAAATGCAGTTGTTTTTTCGTTTCTTTAAATCTTTCACCCAAAGTATCGAAATTTTAGCTGATGGAAATGTAAGTATGAACACATGGACTGAAAGGTACCCGAAATGCACACTTTAACTTTTATGAAATTTTGATGATTGTTTAACAAAAATTGAATGTCTGCTTCCAAAATCACCCAAAGCAATAGTTGAACAGCTAAGTTTTAATTCAACAAATTTATCATTATATTCTCTAGTTGCCTTTAAGCTTCTTAAAAGTTATTCTGCATGGTTTCTCTCTTTAAATGATACCAAAATGTCAATCGAATGCGAAGATATAGCTACTCGAAGATTATCAGAGGGAAAGTGCACAACGATTTGGTGGAATGGATTAAGAATCAAAATTAAGTCCCTCAAAATTATTTATTTATTTTATTTATATCAAATGGCAGGCGTCTT
>UZAE01000482.1:0-22437 GCA_900617975.1 Rodentolepis nana | reverse complement strand
AGCCCTTTAGTTGACTTCAGGCTTCACAGAGAGGAAGGAAGTGGGAAAAAGTCAAGAGGGGGGAACAGAAGGGTGTTTTAGAGATATAAAAGAGACAGGCAGACACAAAAGTAGAGAAAATGGTGAAGTGAGCACTGTGGAAGGGGTAGAATATGACAACCAGGGGGGAGGGGTCGTGGTAGTTTGAAGTGAAGTCAACTTCCGGTTTATAGACTTTTTGCCGTATGAGTAAACGTCGTCCAGGATGTACCACTTGGAGGTAAGTCTATCGCACACCCCACATTTCAGTATTTGAAACCGGCAAGACGTCCCCAAAAATTGATACATCTGATTACATTGGTTTTAGTAATGAGGTGTATCGCTGTTATAACTCAACTTGTAGTAGAGTTATCTAATGCTCCTGATTTTATGTAGACTACGTCGTGGAAACATCAGAACAGACAATCAATCATCATATCTATTTACACTACGTTCTCGTGGAGTTTTATTACGTGGTTTTCAAATGTAAATTCGAGGTCGAACTGATATTTTAAATGTCGGAATAAGCATATAGCGGTGTTTATACGTCGTCGGTTATTGCGAGTTCGTCGAAAAGACCTTTGTTTACGCGTCTGCCTATAACGTCATCTATTTGGATCTATTTTCGCTATTAATAATGCTTCTGACAAAGTGAAAAGAAACATTGCGAATCAAGTGGAAGCATCTGAATGCGAAACACAGTGGAATATGTTGAATTAGAAGTTTTATTAGAGACAGAGAATAAAGTTGGAGAAATGGAGGGTTTTTCTTGCTGCTTATCTTTTATAGCAGATAGTTTATTGTTTGGCCTTAAACTGTAATGCTTAACTCCATAGCTCTTAAAATGATCTACAGATTTTGGAACTGTTTTTTTTCACGAGTCATTTGATTAAATGGCTTGATAGGTCATCTTGATGATGTCTTCTTCTAAAGGCCTTGATTTCCTGAACGAGTTTAAATCCGAGTGCTCAAAGGTTATTGAAATGTGAGTTATCTTATTTCATCGGTTATACAAACTCATAGTCTATCAAGACTGAGTATTAGCCAAAATGATTTTTACTAATATGAGGCCTTCCTTAGCTCCAATAAAAAATAAAACTCATTTATTCAATCTATTGTAATCGAAATAATTTACTAAGGTTACAGAGTTAAGAAAGCGCTTTTCAATCTCCCTCTCGAATAGCGAGAAGCAATATTGGACTTCTTTTATGTGCAACTCGAAATCTACGTTAAATTAACTCAGCAGACGTGTACGGTGAACAGTCCACAACAACTGTTTAATGTGGTAAAAAAGGCACCCTTCCATAATAACCTTCGATTCAATTTACCCAGGTTCTACTTGCATAACGGCTATTTCATTATTCATATTTAAAAAGAACTTCATTAGAATACACGATTTCAATCGAGCAAAAATTCTTCACATTGTAGAAGGTTGAGCAAATTTAGATAAATGGAAAATTAAACATTATGAAAATGATAATAACTACCACCCGGGAATTGACGAACAATAAAAAAACAGCTTGACTTTCATAAAGATCCTCTTTTCTCAACATTCTTACTAATTCTGTGAGTAAGAATAAATCTAATAGAAGCCGTGGAAATCTATGACGTTCTGTTACAATTTGAGCCAAACTTATAGTTCAGAGTAATCTATCTGCAGGCTATTTTAAACCGGATTTACGATAGTTTATTCTTACACCTTTGAGAGTCCGATTTAACCTTTGACCGAATACATGCAAGTTGTTGTTCAATGCCTTTAAATTTATTCTGTTTATAAAAGTTTGCGTTTGCATTAGTCCTCTACATTCTCGCTTAAATCCACAACTTACACTCTTCATACGATTGGATGCCAATTTTCTAGTTCTCTTAAATTTAGTTTCCTTTGGTTTCCTTTTTGCCACTAAGTCATTTTTTTGGCTGTACGCAGTATTAACTAAATGCTCGCATTCATAAGTGGTTTATTTATTTCAAATGGCAGGCGTTATAATAGATATCAATAGCCCTTTAGTTGACTTCAGGCTTCACAGAAAGGAAGAGGAACACCAAAGTGGCAAAAAGTCGAGAGGGGGCAGAACAATGATTCACAGACATAAAAGAGACAGACTGACACAAAGGTAGAAATAAGGTGAGGTGAGTACTGTGGAATTAGTCGATTATGAAATGCAGTGGGGTCTTGGTAGTTTGAAGTGAGAAGTCAACTGCTGGTTAATAGACATTTTTGCCGTGTGAGTATACGTTGCCCAGGGTGCACCACGTGGAGGTAAGTCTATCACACACCCCACATTCATGAGTAGTAAAGTGTTCAAAACGAGAACCAAAGTGATTTAGCAACCCAGCCCATTCCATATTTGGTCCTACTGCAGCTTTTCTTTTTACCATTTTTTGTTTGAGTGCTTTTGCCTTTTAGTCTGTTGGCAGCATTGTGTGTGCAATTATCAGCGAACGACTGAAGGGCCATTGGACTCTGCTCTATGGAATGTGTGGATGCATTTGTCTGTTCGGTAAGCTCTGTTAATTTTCAATTAAGTACTGATGGCATTATCACAGTTAATACCTTATGAAGCATTTTTAATGTATGTGTAGACAGTAGGCATGACAGCCAAATGTGATACTAATCCATGTTGTGCCCTAAGGCTCATAAACTGAATAAGTCATTTTTGTATTGACGATGAACCATAACGCAGTAAAACTATTTTCGATAATATATAGGCCTTTTTTCCTTAAGTCGATGAATCGTCAAGTCACTAGTCATTAATTCAACAATTATGATTTTTAACACCAAAACTGGCCATTCTAAAGCTAAGTGTTTAGGTCTAATGTATAGATGTGGGGGAATTTATGCTGATAGCATAATTTTAGAATGTCAGTACTACTTTAAAAGATCGCCTTATTGTTGGCACTTGAGGCCAATAAATAAATTCGTGGTATGCCTAAATAGGTGATATTTAAAAATGCTAAATTCTATGGAATCGAAATGTTTTCATCGCCCGAGTAGGCTAGACATAGAATATTACAATGCCTCAAACTTAGATGTATGTTATGACACGATGATTTATTTTAATGTGATACATAATTTACGACAGTTAACTTTAATTTTCTATTCACAGTTAAATGAATAAGCACAAAATTAAACAAAGGAATGATTTGAACAGTAGAGGAAATGCTTACACGATTTGCTTACTTTTTACTTCACTAAAATTTCCATTACCTTGAGGGTAATTTATCATAATTTAATGTCAAATTTTGACATTGATAAGTAGTGCGAACAACTGTTGATGTCGCAAATGATGTGCAAACACAGTCCAGATCCTGATGGCCAAATAAATAAACAACTTTTAAAAACTTCGTTAAAAAAACTAAAACTCCTCCCATGGTCTCTTGATGCGACATTTTACTCCCGACTATAATTAAACAAATTATTTTTCGACGATTAATATTATATTAAAATAGTGCACTTTACCTTGACAAATCGGGAAATTTAATCGAAGTGTACCAAATGAACGTGGAGGAAAGCATTATTTATTTTAAAAAAGAAGGCGGAATTGATCCATGAGATTGGTGAAAAAACTCATCAGTAGTACTCTATCGATTAAATTTACTTAAATTTAGGTATTGGCATTGCATTATTTAGACCAGCGGTTGCGTAGTTTCAGTGGAAACGCATTAGCCAATAATAAAATAGAGATTTGTCATTCTGAAGTACTTAATTAGCTCTACATTGCACATCTAGGAGAAGAGTATAGGTTTCTCTAAAGAGGGTTTCACTGAATCCTTGATCCTCTTTGAGGATAATATTCATGGATACGTGGCGTTTTGACAACCCCAGCATGACATTACCTTTAAACATCCAGAAACTGAGCACCATTATGTCTGACCACCAAGTTCATTATCAGTTCTCAACCTTTGTCATATTTGACGTTTATGTAACTTCCTATACCAATATGCAAATATAATAGTTACTGATTTGAGTTTGATGATACCTTAATAAAAAAAATTAAATGTTCTTTCGGCGTTTTATATATTGATCTTCTCATCCATTAGCTCTGTTTATGTTGATGTGGATTGTGGATCCCTTCATGCCAAAGAGTTTCAACCTCTGCAAGCCCTGCACCAACGCGGTTCAACGCTTGCAACCCCGCGTGCCAGTTTTGCCCAAAGAAGAAACTGAGACAGCGGCAAATTAATCAAAGTGAATCGGAGAATAACCGACTCACCCTCTCCTGCTATGCCCAATTCTCCTCGTGCAGTACCCAACTAGCTCAAAAACTGTTCTCGATCTATCTTATACGTGATTGAGCCTTCATCTCTCGCTCTCTCTCCCTCTCTCTCTATGTACACCTTCGGCTGGGGTGTCTAGTAATCGTCTATATATTTTCATCTATTCACGCTCTCTCTCTCTCTCTCTTGAACACTTTTCTCCCCGTTTCCACATCTTCGCCACTTCTTGGGCCTGGTTAAAATTTCTAACTAATTTGCTTTACTAATTTATTGATTCTTCTCCCTCGAGCTTGTTTCGCGTCATTTGGAAGCTTCCTCAAATATTGCTGGAGCCTGCACTTACTGTGCAAGGCTCCTTACTATTATACACTATTGATTCAATAGCATCCTGTTTTTATGATTTATAGTGAATTGGATAATGTTGTGGCTTACTGGTTATCAGCCATTATTTTTGCATGCAGGACGCACAAAAGCTGCTATAATAATATTTGAAGCAATTGCTAATCGTTACGGTTGTCGAAATAACCATTTTAATAATTGTTGATATCACAATCCCGGAAATAAGTCGTTAAACAGGACATGTTTTGATGCAATTAGACTGCAAATAGAACGCTTTGACCAGACTTAGAGTACCCAGTAAATCGATAAATAGTCAAATTTGTTAATTGAATGTTTTAAATAGAACAGCCACATTGCCCACTAAAAGCTCAATGATGGATAAAAACTTAGCTTTCTGTGCCCACTATGGCTCATTCACGACTATTGGGATTTATTTGAATAGCCACGTTGATTTCCATGGGGTGTCTATCGGGGAAATCGGAAACCCTTTAATCGGTGTCATCGAAGATCGAATCAGAAGAAAACACACTTGCAGCTATGATAACCACCAGGTAGTCTACAGTTTATCAGTTCCATATGAAGGAATTAAAGCAAATCATTTGAAATCATGAAACAATTAAGTAGCATGCAACAGTCACAAAGCTTTGACTTGCAATAGCAGTCCCGATAAACATCAACTCTCTTGAGCCTGATCGGCTTAATTTATGCCCAAAATCATCACTCATGTTACGGAATTCCTAATAAATGTTCTCTTGGGTTTTTATCCGTGTAAAACTAATTACAGCGACTTATAAACGTCTTAATCTAATAGTCGAATATGGAAGGCGTGATATTTTTTGAATAAGAGGAATAGTTGATACAGTTTTTAAATAAGTTTATTTATTATTCTGGTTTTAAACTGACCTATCGCCTGGGATAAACAAATCATAAAGACGATTTTCGCATAAAAGCGTGGGTCTTAACTTCAAAAAATTAGAGTCAGATAAGATTCACGTGAAAATGTAAATTTTATACAAAATTGTACATTTTCACTATTGATGAAATCATTAAGCCAGTGTTAACTATCAATAAGAGCATTCAGTATTTCATTACTAGATATTTAAGCCCAGTAAAATATGGGAGTTATCAAAACGCCACATATTAGAATCGTTTCACTAACCATATCCACATTAATATTTACGCTTGATTGCATTGCTTCAAGATATTTGATGGAGTCTTCAGCTAAATACTCTATATATCTGTGGTGATTCAAAGTGCTACGACACATATCCCCCGAAGAAACGACTAACTCATAAGGGTTTTAAATGCTAAACCAAGTTTAAAATGTACACCAACTGAGACTTTTTTTCATTTTCATAAAAGCGATTGACAATGCACTACCTTTGCCGAGTAGAGTGCTTAACTTCGCCTTCAATGCAAGGCCTTTGGTTAAACATTTTCGATTTCAGATTGCGGTTCTTTCAAGAATATTACCACTTTCTCACTGAATGACAAGATTTCAGCGAAGGAATTTTCTCAAAGCATGAAAGCAAGAAAGAAAATGCGATATGAACAGAAAAGAGGCCTCATTGGACGTAAGAAGATGATAAGATGTTCTTGACTTTAGATGGAAGTTTTTCCTTGTTATTGGATCTTTAAGAAACTATATTTGAATGAATTTAGAACTTTTGAAGATTTTGCTGCTGCAATCGTAGTTTATAAAACATAACATATTAAAATAAACATATTAACATACTAAATAAAAGTAATGTAATATTAACTATTTCTTTAAAATGGTACATTTTAGAATAACTTATAACGCCACAACTTAACCAAAAATAGCATTTCTTTTTTCTATTGTTCACCAATTAGCTTGAAATTGGCCAATAAAATTCCCCCTTCAAGGTCACAAATAATTCCGATCGCTGGTTTGCATTCCTTCAGCTGCAAATATCTACTTCCTTTTCTAAACTGGAGTTGGTATTTCATTCTAAAATCAAATTCGAACGGTGGCACGGGAATAAAAAATAAACTAGATATCATTTTTAATATTTTAGCGAAATCAAATCTGCCTTATTAATATCCACTAATCTGCATAGTAAGAGCTGAAATGGCAACATCTTTTTTCTCAATCAATATTTTACTTAGTAAGTACTCAATATTGTGAGCGACATCTTACTCACCATGTAAATCGCACCTCTGAACATGTAGTTTCCGTCTGCTAAACATTTTGAAATTCAAATTTAAAATCTAAGGGCCAATCGATGTTTGACCGCACTCATAACTGCACTCATAATACCAATTTCGAGCCCTTAACGTTATCATTCAAGGACATTTCCATAGGCATTCTGCTTAAATATTATTCTCTTTGCACAACTTTTCATTGTTTCGTATCTGCTTTAGGTTTGACTTTGCTATATATATTCTTCACAAATTAACGAGATTAAGTTTCGAAGTTTGCTCTTTTCAGTCTGAAGGTAAGTCATATCATGTTAAATCTTTAACAATTTGAGGTAACCCGATGATGAATTCATAATTCCTAGGAATAAAGGCCCTCCTAAAGCCTTCACTTTAATGTCACCACATAATTGACATTACCTCCTTTCTTTTTACTGGACCACTCACAGTTTTCTAATTACGTATTTAGTTTCTTTATGACTTAAGCTATGGACTTTTGTTATTGCTAATGAACAGCAGCATTATGCAATAAAATATATATATATATATAAGAATATAAAAGCAAAGTTTTCTCGTGAATAATTGATACTACTGTGACCACTTCACCTGGCTATCATTTATTCAGCACAATAAATTTTGCTTCTATTGTAGCCTCTAACTCTGCTATGCATATTAAGTCAAGGGCGTTTTTACTTATGAAATTGTATATTTTGTTGTAGTGAGATTATTACATAATCTAAGATTTTAATAAAGTCAAATTAGATAAGATTGCTATTAAAATCTATATTAAGTTATTCATAGCTTAATTTCCTCTACTAATTAATCAAATAGAAATCAATTAATGGCAGTAATTAGGTAATTGAAAATACCAATCGACGGTGAATGACAATAGAACGGGATTAGGATGAATATACCATTTTTATCCTTCTTTGGACAAGTCTAAAAAATTAATGCTTTGACGATAAGACAAAAGAGATTTCTTTGTGGGTTCATGATGCAGTAATTGAAAGTCGCGCTTGGTTACACAACTCATAATATGAATTTCCTGTTCAATATAAGCATTACATGCTTGATTAGGTTTAAATTCCAAGCATAAGCTAGTTTCAAAATATTATATCCTACGTACGGGGCACTAACCAACTATGTTGTCAATAAGATATATCTATGGAAGAATATTTTCTGAGCTTAATCATTTAAATATGGATGAGTTAAGTAAATGCCATAAACTCATTTAACTCCCTTCATTAACCGACATTGAACAGAATTAGCTGAAAGTCGAAAACAAGGAATTCCCAAACGCCTCCCACTAAATCCTACTGCGTGTTCTAAGCCTACTCCATGCCTAAAAATAATATGTAGATTTATTGTAAAAAAATTAAATGTTTCAGTGCTTTGCCTTCCCTCATTCACATTAAGCACACACGTGATATGTGTACACGCTTTTGGGGGAAAATTTACGCCCACACAATTGTAGGCCATTGGGCACAACCAGAATTGAATAAGGAATCGCCCATATTTATTCATAAATTAACTAAACGTGTGCTGTTACGACGGTATACCACCAATGCCATTAGCGAAAGAGAATGGCGTTATTTTAAAATGGTTTAGAAAATGAATGTTTAGTTTGTGAAGCACACAGCACAAACAAGGTTTAAAATAAGCAATCTCATGCGCACTGGGCATTCTGAAACGTATGGACCTGTTTCTGATCCCATTATGAATCAAATGAGATCACGAGTGCAGAGATCTCTCAGGCAATCAGTCAATCAATAGTCATTGAGGCATTAGTTTACTCGAAACGGGGTGTGCGATAGGCTTACCTCCACGTGGTGCACCATGGACAACGTATACTCATGCGGCAAAAAGTCTATAAACCGGCAGTTGACTTCTCACTTCAAACTACCATCACCCCACTCTGTGTCATATTCGACTTCCTCCATAGTACTCAACTCACCTTTTTCTACCCTTGTGTCTGTCTCTTTACGTCTTTGAAACACTCTTCTGTTCACTTTTTTCGATTTGATGTTCCTCTCCCTCTGTGAAGCCTGAAGTCAACTAAAGGGCTAATGATAACTACCATAAAGCCCCCCGTTTGATATAAATAAAATAATTAAGTTTACTCAAAACCTTATTCAATGATTAAGCTCTGTGGCACCAAATTAACATCATACGTTCCGTTGCCTTGATATTTCTGTGGTAGCTTAGTCAATTTTAGGAACAATTTCATACCATATTTTATTCAATTATAATTTTAATGTAAAAGCTTGACCGTTCTATTCAAACTCCAATTTAACACAGTTAAATAAGTCTGTTTGGAATTCAATATTTATTTTGTAAAATTTAAAACTAAGGTGCTACCTTAAACTTTGGTTTGAATCGAAATGAATATTCAATCAACACCAAATAATAATAAGAAAATATATTGTTCAAGAATTGCACTTAATTTTAGGCATTAATTCGTTTTAAACGTTATCAACGTTAAACGCCGATAATAATAAATTACACTCATTGTAAAATTGAATGTCAATTTGGATTTTTTTTAATCTAGACATGAAAAGGTCATGAGTATTATAAATGGAGTTTAAATCACTTTTCACGGTAAACTTTAGTGCAAAAGCCACATAGAATTCGAGGTAGTAACTAAGTTCAAAATTCCACTTCAAATATTTTAGCTTTGTAATGACTTATTAAGTATTCTAAAACTGTTGATTATCTCAAAAATTTTACCTATTTAAAAGTATTGATTTATTTATCTCAAATGGCAGGCGTTTTGATATTAATCATTAGCCCTTTAACCGAATTCACAGAGAGAAGGGGGAACATCAAAGTGGCAAAATGTCGAGCGAGGGGGGGGGGTAGAATAATGATTCACAGAGGTAAAAGAGACAGACACAAAGGCAGAGAAAAGGTAACATGAGCACTGTGAAGGGGTCGAATTTGACATACAGTGGGGTAATGGTAGTTTGAAGTCAGAAGTCAACTGTGAAAGGGGTTGAATATGACAAACAGTTAGGTCATAATAGTTTGAAGTTATAAGTCAAATTTCCGATAAATAGACTTTTTGCCGTAAAAGTATACATTACCCAGGGTACACCACGTGGAGGTAAGTCTATCGCACACCCACCAGGGTGCACCACGTGGAGGTAAGTCTATCGCACACCCCTTGTCAGGGTACACCACGTGGAGGTAAGTCTATCGCACACCCCACTTATTTAAAAGTAATCAAATAATAAAATATAAAAATCACTGATCCAATTTAATGAGATGGGGTGCATCGCTCATTACTGTATACATTAAAGCATGAAAATAATACGTTTGTTGTTAATCAATCAACTTATTATTAAAAAGATTTAAATTTAAAGACAGTGAACACTGCGATAGGTCCTAATTTAGTGATAGCAATAACTTTATAAGTTAACTTTATTTTTAGTAAAATTTTGTTTCCTTTCAGCCCTTGTATAAAACAAAAGCTATAAAGCCAGTAACTGGCTAATCTGTTGTTGTTTATCTTAATTTAAAAAATTCCAATTCTCGTTTTGTGGAAATTTGCGAAAATTCAGCAATAACGGATGCAATAAAGTTGGAAGATCATTTTCAAATATCGCATTTGCGCAAAAGAAAAAATTACTTGATTAAAAAATAATTTTACTTCAAAATTTAAATTTGTAGACAATGAAGACATGTTTATTTTTAATTAAAAAAATATACTTAAATGGGAGTTTGGGGATTAACTGTTGTCATTGGAGAACACGCCCTAATGGCGGGCAACATTAAGGTGATAGTTGAGTGTAACTAAGAACAACATTATTTGAGAGAAACTTCATATATTTTGGTTTCACGTTAGTTTTTAAATGTGTCTGTAATTCCCCGTCGAACAAAAGAGATAAAAGGGTTTATTAATCGTTAGTAAAACCATAAATACTTGCTCCAGAAGTAATGCCAATGACGACATTTGAGCTTCAAAAATCAGTTCGAAGTTTTTTGGCAACCGTTTTTATCAATTCATCTAAATCGATTCACAAAAAATCAATAATCAACGACCTCAACTTATAGGACGATTTGAATATCAAATCATTCGGAAACATGAATGTCGGACCCTGAAATCGCATCAATATGAATGAATAAATAATATGCACTGGGATTAACGCATTAATTGGGGAGAAAAAGACGAAAAATGAACTATTTAAATGAGGAAAGCTCTGTCCATCGCCAACTTATTCCCTTTCTCTTCATTAGCCAGTTATCGCACTTTAATTTAAATTTTCAAGGATTTTTTTGGAGCCTTAATGTTGGCTTCTATTCGAATCATCAACTACTACCATCTACCAGAATTGTACTTTGGACTTACACACTGCTCCAAGTTTATGTTTTGCACATTTATATCTTAATTTCCTAAGGCGTTTGAAGACAATTTACTATGAGATTTTGGGAATGGATCTGGCGCATTTCAAGCATTTACAACTTGATTCCACTGGAGGCGTTTCAGGAATGGAAAATGCCTTATTTCTGAACTGCAGAGACTAAGTGAATTGGCGATTAATACATTGAATGCGTTGTAAATTTTCAAAAGTTTTGACGCCAAAAATTTACCATGATTCTTGAATAGCTTGGAATGCTCAAAATACTATTGTTATTGCAAATGCCAGGCTTTACGATAGTTATTATTGGCCCCTTAGTTGACTTCTGGTTTCACAAGGGAGGGGAACACATATTTAGGCTTTAGGATAGTTAACAGTAGTTCATTAGTTGACTTCTTCTTTCCCAGAATCTCTGGGTTTCTGTCGTTGTCTTTTGGGCTGGACACCGAATCAGGTGGGTCTTCTCCATTTCCTCCTCCTGGACACCGAATCAGGTGGGTCTTCTCCATTTCCTCCAGCATGTCGGTTGAATGTACACTCCTAAACTGTGAAGGTTCTTCGTCAAGCAATCTTATCCGGTACATAGTCTAAACTCATCAACGGCTTCGATTCTTGGCCAATCGGCTTAGTCGGAGAGTGCCACTGTCCACTGTTTCTCCTTTGCACGAGCTTTATTTCCGTTGCACCTTGAGGTCTTGAATTCACTCCTGATTAAGATCTTCATTTTGTGGAAAGGCATCGGCCGGTCTATGTCTTGCAAAATTGTAGTCTCCTTCTTAGCAAGTGCGTCAGCATGCTCATTGTCTATAATGCCACAGTGTCCGGGGATCCATTGAAGAACTGCTGTTTGGCTTTTTATCTCAATGACTGATACAGTTTGTTACATTCGTATATCTCGGCTGTTTTGGATGGTTCTCTGATCCAACTGAGTTCATTGCTGACTGTAAGTCCGTAAGAATTGCTGCTTTAGGAATTTCGTTTCTAGGCAACATAATTGGCTTAGTGTTATCTAATGGCCTCTATTTCTTCTTCGAAAACGGATCTATTGTGTGCCGCTGCTGCTTAGAAATAGAAGAGTTCAGAGTAAACGCCCTCACCAAGGTTTGATTGATTTTCTATGTATGCCCCATCAGCGAAGACTTGGAGCCAATGATATGCAGGATAGTTGACGTTGATTGTCTCAAGTTCCAATGAGAACATTTGTTCTGGATGGGTGTTCAAGCAGTTGGGTGCAACATTGTACATCAGTGCCTGCTAATGGGTTTTGGGGTAGTGAGAAGCTTTATGGTTTGCCATCAATTTGAAATGCTTTCTTCAGTTCTAGGGCTTTCTGGTGTCTTGATCTATTTTCGAAGGTGCTCAAGTTATCGATTAATGATATGGCCCACCTCGTTCACTCCTTCTTAATAACCTATCTTTACGTTATTTCCTTAAAGAAATTTCACCTCCTCACAGAAGTAAGCCGTAATTGGAAATTAATACCAAGACCAACGGAGCATAAATAACATTTTTACTGTTCAGGAATGCCACACATATGCTACGTTATCTGAATCAATAATGCAACGATAATTCACAATCTAAATTGTTAATGGCAAGTCATTTTATTTGTTCTGACAGTAGATGACATTCTTTAATAATTGTCATATTATCCGCATTATTATTTAATTGTTAGCTTATTTGCACAAATTGACAGACATTGACGTGAGCCCTTCTAAGTATTAACAATAATCAGCGATTGGGGGTGTGCGATAGACTTACCTTTACCTGGTGCATCCTAGACAACGTATACTCATACGGTAAAAAAGTCTCTAAACCGGCAGTTGACTTCTGAGTTCAAGCTATCATGACCCCACTGTATGTCATATTCGACCACTTTCACAGTACTCACCTCACCTTTCATCTACCTTTATGTCTGCCACTTTTGCATCTTTAAAACACTCTTCTGTTCACCCCCCCCCCCCACCTCTCGACTTTTTTCACTTTGATTTTCCTCTCCCTCTGTGAAGCCTGACGTCAACTAAAGGGCTAATGATAACTATCGTAAAGCCTGCCACTTGATATAAATGAATAAATAAATAATTAGAGATTATATTTTTTACTTTGTGTAAATCTAGATCTTGTTTATTGTAAATTACTTTGAAATGAATATTTGATGAGCTTGCTGAATTACAATGTCATTAAATGTTTATTATGTAGCACCGAATAAATAGCAGCGTTTTTTCTTAATAAGAAAAAAAACAAACGTTGAAGGTGTTGGCTGTGTCAAACATGACAGCTTTGAGATCCGTTGTCAGGGTCGAGTAAACAAAACAAATCTGCTATGAGAAGCACACGACTTTAAATTTGTTTAAGCAAGAATTTTTCAAAGTAAAATTATGGAGCCTTTGGGTCGAGAAACCCTCCAGATTAGACAGGTTTAAACATTGCGATTGAATGATCCTCTCAGAGGGTGTGGACAGTTAGGAAACGAACCCACAACCTTTGGCAAGATAGAGATGAACAAACATCAATACACCACCATGAAACTTGTATTTAATCCTTTTCTTCAAAATATTCCAATAACTATGTCTGTTCGATGGTGAGCGACAATGAAAATGGCAAATATGATTTTAATGCCCGATAGACATACAGTATTTAAATCTCATTAAAGCTAATTAAAAATAAGAAAAAAAGAGCATAATGTACTGTGGAAAAGAATACTTGAGATTGTATGCCCAGTCATTTCATTGTGGAATGGAGATTTTAGTGAATTAAAATGGGCAGGATTAACCTAGAACGTGGTCTTTTACTGTCAACTGTTTTTCACAACAAGATTAGCACTTTTATAAGTGCTCTTAATGCGAACAAGTCAAAACCACCATTTCAACCCATAGCAATGAATTCGAAAGTTAATACAAGGGCAAGTGCTGATTGACAAATTGTCATCAACGACCCGAAGCAATATGACTCAATCTTTTGTCAAAGGTCGACCAACGTATTTCCTCGACTTGTCTTGTCTTGATGAAATCATTGAGAATAAAGTAAAGGAAGCGTAACCAGGAAATCGGGCGGAGAAAAATGCGAATAAAAATGAATAGAATAGAAAAATTGCAGTTAAGTCAATGGATTGGTAAATTTTTAATTTATTTTTAAAATTTATTCCAGGTACACGTTATTATTTTTTAATTTTAAAATAGTTTAAAGTCATCATGGCAAATTTCAGTCTTTATTCCACTAAAGTTTCTAGGTCACCAAAATAAGTTACACTTTCCATTATCGTATTTTGCCAAAACAAAAAAAAACATTAAAATAAGTTTTGAGAAATTTAATAATTTCGTTGCAATCAAACATAATGGTTTCATCCAAAAAAATTCAAGTAGAAAAACTAGCAATGTTTCTTTCACTTGTCATAAAGGTTTCACCAAATTGGAAATTTTGCCCATACTGTGTTATTAGAGCAGAACTCATTGGGGTCATATATGCTCATATCAACGTCAACGTGGCTGTCTACTATTTGGAGATGACATTTAAAGTTGCATTTATTATAAAACGAAGATTTTGCGTAAATTTCATACATTTAATTAAACCAAGATTATAGGGCTTAATGTCACGTAATGCTAGGTCTTGTCACTTCGATTTTGTTTATCTGAACACTCGAACGAGACCTATGATCTATGACGTATATATATTTTACAATCCTTCATATTGGCATAGCTTATCTTTAGCAAGTTTAATCGTTTGAGCATTTACTGTCGTATGGGTTTTCTTGTCACCTATAGCAATATAGTCTTCCAGTTTTGTCTTTTTCTCAAGATTCTAGATAATTACTTATCACAATCAAGTTGAAATTGAGCAATTATTGTAAAAATGTAATTAGTATATCAATGCCATGTGCTGAAGTTCATTTAGGCAAACTAGAATGCCACTTCAAATATGCTTTTATTCCTTAAATTAGCATAGAGCTTCAGGTCATTTTCGAAAGCTTAAAAGGTAATTGTAGTTTATAATGGCAATCCAATCTTCTAATAATTGTGCTTCGGGGTTTATACAATTCACTTTATACAAATCAATTTAATTTCACAGTCTTTTAACTCATGCTAATGATACTATAGTCGTTTGATAATATTTCGCCAGGATTTGTGTACTTGAGCCTGTATATGCAATAAAATCAGCAGGAAATCCCTTTATTCCCATGTAAATTTTCCATTTTCAACCTAGGAGCATAAAGTCTCCATTAGATCATCTACGTTAAAAATGAGTGGAATAATGATCAAAAAATGTTATTAAGTATTTGCATAAATAAAAGTACTCTAACTCATTCTGTAAATTGGACATATTTAAGATATTGATTTTTCATTAGACATATGAAATTTTATAAATTCTCATTCTTATAAGTGAAAAGGTTTAAATTTAACCAAATTTATACTTTTAATTTCAAGTGTAGTGGATTACTACGGGAATAAGCTTTGAATTATGCTCGTTAATGTCAATAGCAAGATTTATATCAGATGGCAGGCTTTATGATAGTTATCATTGGCCCTTAGTTGACTTCAGGCTTAACAGAGGGAGAGGAACATCAAATCGAAAAAAGTCGAGGTTGGGGGGGGTGAATAGAAGAGTGCTTTAAATACGTAAAAGAGACAGACAAAGGTAGAAAAAAGTTGAGGTGAGCACTGTGGAAGAAGTCGACAATGACGTACAGTGGGGTGGTGGTAGTTTGAAGTGAGAAGTCAACTGGCGGTTTATAGACTTTTTTGCCGCAGAGTAAACGTTGCCCAGGGTGCACCAGGTGGAGGTAAGTCTATCGCACACCCCTCAATAGCAAGATTGATAGTGTGGAAAGGTTTCCAAAGGTAGCTAATTTACCTCCACTGCATAGAAGAAACAGACATGACGTAGAATAGATTTACTTGAGTTGTGTGCCTGACACAGAGCTTAGTCATTAAATTAGAATTAGGGGTTTGTTAACAAAATGTAACGACTAATCACTGGTGGCTAGCTGAGAGGTCTCTCTGCTCATGACCGCAACGAGTAGCGCGGTAAGATCTTTGAGTCTCTCTGAGTGCCCCTGATAGCTTTGTTCTCTGTACGCAACAAAGTATATATATATATATATATATATATATATATATATAGCATAATAGCTTACTTATGGCTGAAAACAATAACTCCAATAAAGCATCGATTGGTTGCGTAGGAGTGAGTTCATAGTGATTCATATCTGACAAGTTCAAATGTTCCATTTAACGAAAATGTGATAGCAAAATACGCCCATAAAACAGAATATGAGTTCAAAAATAGGAAATAATAAAAAATTTTGCTTTCTTAAGTTTTACAATGATTACATTTAGAATTACATTTTATGCAGACGCTGATCTGATAAGAATAAACTCAGAGATATACTGGAGCTCTTCTAGTCAGATTGTGGAAATTATCAGTTCATTCAAATCTTACGGGCTTAGAACGTAATAAAGGTAATTAACTTTACTTGTCAAGCTATAAACATGCCAAAATATTAAATCTCTCTCCTTTCGTTAATTTACTTAAAAATATAATCTTACCAGGCAAATGTTGACTTCAAAATAATAAATGTCAGGAACTTTGAAATCTTCGCCTTCTTTATTAACTGCTTCGCTAAAGTTACTGCACTTAGTCCAGTAAAAGTAAAAATTTTATCAAAAAAATTATTTGACCTGAATTTCGTGGTTTTAAGAATAGCGTAAGCTGAGAAAAGAAAGATGCACCATTTTTTGTTAAGTAGCGCTTGAAACAAAAAATTTTTACTTTTCTTCAGATTTTCCCAATCATTTCGTACCTCAAAAATTAAAGAGAGCTCTTGCATCTGGTCTTGAATCGTCATGCCAAATATTTGATTTCTCTTGAACTTTATAATCGTTAATGGCATAATTAGTTTTAATTGCGTTTGAAAGAGGTAGCAAGCATAGACTAGACCTGGTCCCTGATGACATTTTGGAGGGCAATGCCCATTTCGTCTTTGTAGTAACAGGCCTTTTGCTTGAATGATGCAAGCAATAAGGTATTTAATAAAGCAGGCAGCAAGTAATGCCAACTTGAGTAATGATAAAGCAAAGAAGCGTTCTCAAGCGTGCATTTGGATTTCAATTTCGCCAAAAGATTCTACAATATTATAACTAAAACCCGGGCGTAAGTTTCCACTGTAAGTAAAATGAGCGCCATTTTATATTTCAAGTCCAATATAAAATATGCGATTACTCACTCTGATATAAAAGCGAATACATTTCTGCACAAGATTATTCATCTGACACGATGCCTCTATCTCTAGAAAGATGTTAAGTATCGCATTACCCTCGCTTAAATATGGTCATTGCCCTAACGGAGGTTAGGAGGAGGAGATTGAGTAGATAACCCTGGGTAAGATGACCGAAGTGGGTGTTGAGTATTGATTATTATTAATCTAAAAGTCGCTGAAACACGTGGTCCACCTGCCCGTTCCACATATCTCAATTCTTATCACCGATATGACTGAGTGTTCGTGAATAGTGTTCTGTCTATTATCTAGAAAAATATATAATATCACTAGAGGTACTTAATCACGCTTCTAAGATTCCAGTTGAAGAAGTAACCCTTGATAAACTTTGAATGATATTTAGGGTTAATTTTTTAATAAAATTCAAATTCGTCTAGATTTAATTATAATCATAAAATCACGTATACAACTTTCCCACATAATTCCAAAGGAATGCTAATAAATCAGTTGCACTCATTATAAATATTAAATGAAAAAACTTGCAAAAGAGTTCTTTATGCTTCAAGTAATCCACGTAGTGGAGGAATTTTTCTTACATCATGGCAGAAAGTAGGTTAAGAAGTCAGATGTAGAAAAGTTATTTGTTACTTTAGCCGAAGTTCTTACATATTGTTGCAAACTTTTCAATTAATAGCGCTTAGTTTATGATGAGGGAAATCACTAAATATGTAGATACAGAATTGACTGCTTTAGACATTTTTGTTTACTTTTCACTTCCACATATATTACTATTGGTGTTATTGTCAATATTCCACGAATGATACCAATAGTATTACTGTTTTTAATGTTAAAGAAATGGGGTGTACGATAGGCTTACCTCCACGTGATACACCATGGGTAACGTATACTCATACGGCAAAAAAGCCTATTAACCGGCAGCTGACTTCTGACTTCAAACTAACATCTCCCCACTGTATGTCATATTCGATTACTTTCACAGTACTCACCTCACCTATTTCTACCTTTGTGTCTGTCTCTTAAACATCTTTGATACACTCTTCTGTTCCCCCCCCCCCTCTCGATTTTCTTTCAACCTGATGTCCCTTCTCCTCTGTGAAGCTTAAAGGCAACGAAATGGGTTAATGATAACTATCAAAACGCCTTCCATTTGATATATATAAATAAATGAATACTATTGTTATTATTTTCAATATTCCACTAATGTCTATCATGTTAGTATATTTCTGAGTGTAAAATGGGGGTGGGATGAGCCATCACGGGAAATACATTGACCAGTTATTTAGTTCTTTCAAGAAATACAAGAATTATGGTTTCCTGATTTCATTGTCAGTCACCTTCTCTCATTTCTCCTACTTTCATGAGCTCGTTCGTTGTTCTCCTTGTTCAGACGTTATGGCATGATTAATGTTTATAAGCGCTTTTATGCTGTGTAATTAGCGGTAATGGAAGAAATACTCCACGAGGCAAATGAATTCTGACATTTGGTAAGGCTCATACAAGCACGCGCTTTATTAGACACTTTTCATTGTGATTCGGAAGAAAATATGTTTGACAGTAAATGTAGATTACTACATAACTGATCTGTTCAGAGCAGGTATAATAAAGCCTATACATTCGAGTGTTGAAATGGTTATTTAAAACGGCAATTTTATTGCAAATGCTTCAATATATTTTGTGAACCCTATATGAGAACTCTGTGAGCCTACTGGCTTTACTGATATTTCAACGGTAGTGATTTATTTCATTTTAGCCTAACACTCTCACACACTATCGAGTCAAGCATTTCATTCGATACTTAAATAAATAATGTAATCTCTATTATATTATTATTATTATATCAAATGGCAGGCGTTTTGATGGTTATCATTAGCCCTTTAGTTGACTTCAGGCTTCACAGGGAGGAAGGTACATCAAATTGAAAAAGTCGAGAGGGGAGGAACAGAATAGTGTTTCAAAGATGTAAGAGACAAACACAAAGGTAGAACAAAGGTGAGGTGAGTACTGTGAAATAGTCGAATATGGCATAGAGTGAGGTGATGGTAGTTTGAAGTGAGAAATCAACTGCCAGTTAACAGACTTTTCTGCCGTATGAATATAGGTTGCCCAGGGTGCACCACGTGGAGGTAAGCCTATCGCACACCCCCTATTATATTATCTGCTCATGGAAAAATAAGAGGAACATAAGATTTGCTGTCTAAGTAAAGGAGTGCCCTTCTCTGACGTTTTAGCACAAAGAGGTCGTTTGTCTGTTACAATGATGCTAGCTTTCATTGGATACCACTGCGTTACAGTTTATCCAATCGACTAGAAAGAAGAAATGGTACTATTACTTCAAGACGCCTTTTTAACAAATAAATTCATCCATTCTCGTATGACGAGCAATGCACGTAAATGACAAATTGTCAGGATAAAGGAGATCCAGTGTCAATAAGAAAGTGTTAATTAATAATATAATTTTATTTAAAAGTAGTAAATCTAGGATAGCACAAAATACAAGGCGATCATTCTAGAGTTCTCAACCAATGTCCTGATTGTTTACTATGACCATCGATGCACAAGTATTTATGTCAAATGGCGGGCTTTTTGATATTTATCATTAGCCCATTAGCTGACTTCGGGCTTCACAGAAAGGAGGAGCATCAAAGGCGCATAAAGTCGAGAAGGGGAACAGAAGAGTGAGTCAAAAATAAAAAAGACAGACATAAATGTAGAGAAAAGGGTGAGGTGAGTACTGTGGAGGTGGTCGAATATGGCACACAGTCGGGTCATGATAGTTTGAAGTCAGAAGCCAACTGCCGGTTAATAGACTTTTTTGGCGTATGAGTATACGTTGCCCATGGTGCACCACGTGGTGGTAAGTCAATCCTACACCTCCGATTCTCAATTAAGCACGCCTCAATTAGTCATTTTTATCTTGACCACACCGTGTAATTTGGATCAAGGTGTCGATAACTTAAGATGGAAACACAAAATAATGGGAAAAAAACATTTTATTCAAATAACGGTCAAAATCTCAGTAGAGATGCACTAATAAGACTGAAAATCGTGGAAATTGATCATCCAAAATCTAAACGTCAGATTCCCAAATAATTTAAAACCCCCCGAGGGTTCATCTCTTTAACCAGTGACTTGACTTTAGTGCACGATTTGAAAGTTTTTTTCTCCAATTAGGCAAGATAAGACCGAGGAAGATTTCATTATTATTCCAACGAAGACTAATCATTCCCGCCTTGCTCTAACTATCCATTTCGAGCAAATTTTAACATCTAATTGAGGAAATAACGATCAATATTTATTGGAATTACAAATGTCTTGTTAACATAAAGTTACCAAATTTATATTCTTAGGTTAGCAGATGAAGAGGACTGTGAAATGTTTATTTATTTATTTCAAATGGCAGGCTTTATGATATTTATCATTAGCCCTTAAACTTTGACTTCAGCTTCCCCCAAGGGTGGGGGGTGCATTTATAGCAGTTAATTAATAGCAGTTCATTAGCTGTCTTCTTGCTTCCCAGTATCTCTGGTTTTCCGTCGTTGTCTTTAGAGCTGGACACCGAATCAGGTGGGTCTTCTCCATTTCCTCCTGTAGGTTACATAGAGGGCATGTGGGTTGAGCGTATACTTCCAATCTGTGAAGGTGTTTTGCCAAGCCATCGTTTCCGGTACGTAGTCTAAACTCAGCAACGGCTTCGATTCTAGGCCAGTCGGTTATATTGGAGAGTGCCACTGTCCACTGTTTCTTCTTTGTTCGAGCTTTAAGTTCGTTGCACCTTGAGGTCTGGAATTCTCCCCTGATTAAGGCCTTCATTGTGTGGAAAGACATCGGCCGGTCCATGCATTGCAAAATCGTTGTCCAATTCTTAGCAAGTGTGTCAGCAAGCTCATTGCCTTTAATTCCACAGTGATCAGTGGTACCACTATTTTATTTTTCTCTCTCAGCAGCTGATAGGACTTTGAAATATGACTTTATTGAAGTTATTCCCAAGGTATGAGTTGTAATTTACACCATTATATTTCAAGTAAATTGAGGCTTTCATTAACAAAGAAATAATTTTTATTTATGGTGTTTTCTAGTAATTTCATTTTTAATTGTTTTGCAATTTAGTTACAAGTAGCTAACTGTTAATTTTTTAACTTAAATATCTAAAACAAATTTTTGAAATGCTCAAATCAGCTTTATATCAAAAAAATTAATTATTACTTACTAAATGTGCTATACTGCATATTATTTTTGATAAAATCCATTATTACCAGTTTTTGATTCGATATGCTTTATTCAAACCTAAATAATGCAAAACTTAATATAATAATTTCCAATTAACTGTTCTATCATTTAATTACTTGGTCCCACTTCGACCTAGCCTTTCTTTCGATTCTCACCCGAACCAAAAATCATGAAAGCATTTTTTTGTATATTGGCGATACTATTAATAACAGTTATTTTTTGTATCATTAAGGTAAGAATCAACTCTCAGACATTAATTCCTGACGTTTATTCATTAAAATTCTGAGTCCACACACTGTCAACATTCATTATATTTTCGCAGGAATGATTGAAACGGAAATTTGACTCAAATTTAATTTTTTAAGCTAACAAGTAATTTTAATAAATTATTTAAATAATATTAGTGCTCATGTTAGAAAAATGGCATGTTGTAAACTTTTATTGTAAAAATTGGCATAGAATAATGTTTACCATCCCAAGTTACTGTTTACAAATACAGACTGACAAGATGAACTTAAATTTTCTATTGCTCATAAATCAGACCAGAAGGCCGAGATGGTAAGATTGTAAATTTTATCTGCTAATGATTGAAACTATGAATTGTGTACAGGCAGGCTTGTGTTTTATCCTTGCCGTCGGCGCATGACTGCCCTTACACATTTTGAAAGAGAAAAAATTGCAACAATTCATTGAAAAAAAGTAAAAAAGTATAGCCAGGCTCTTTTCAAAATTGTGAGATAGAATTCCAAAGTCTACGTGACTCATCTAATTGGTAAATTGATTTTTTTTTTGTTAACTGGGCATTTCTGGTTAATGGAGAGATGAAATCAATTGATATGTAATTAATCTCTCAGCGGCTAATACATAGGGGTGGAGATTGGATGGGGGGGG